>JAPFQT010000119.1:37500-80000 GCA_027627225.1 Congeria kusceri | reverse complement strand
TAAACCAAGAAGCAACTAGTTACTTGTTTGTGTACGTCTTAACATAGCAAAGCTAACACATTTGGCAAGTTTCCTTAGCACTCTTGTATTTTCAGATAACATAATTTTAACAAACTTAGTATATTTCTCCATGCACCATAGCACAGCAAGGAGAAAATGGCTTTTTTTCTCATATAATAATAATAATAATAATAATAATAATAATAATAATAATAATGATAATAATAATAATTAAAAGCATTTACTGCATTCCCTTTAATTATTAGAGTTCGTAGTAAATTAAGTAAAGGACTGTGAAGGTTTGTACCTGTTTGAACAATCACTCGAATACTTTTTGGTTATAATACTAATACTAATACTATTAATAATACTAATAACAATACTAATAATACTACTACCAATAATACTTATAATACAACTACTACTACTAAAAATAATAATAATATTCATAGAAGATGATACATTGAGATAAAACAAGTTACAACATGGCTATATTTTTTTACAATGTGGTCTTCTATCTGAAACAAACATATAAGTTATCGTATATAATATCAGCAACACACATCAAAAACACATCAATGATGATTATTTTTTCACAAATACTTATGAAAGAAATATAATGAGATTAAAAGAGTAAAAAGAAATTATGTTCTAGTCAATAATTAAGCATAAGGCCTTGTTTATATGTATGCTTAAACCCGTATAAGGGATTGATATCCAGAACATAAGAAGGCAATTATTCAATATTTCCATTGCAATTTATGAAATCTATAAGTCGAAGAGATCTGAATCGTTAAAGTATGTCTGTGTCATAACATTATCATAGCGTATACATGTGTATACGTTATTGTTAATTTGGAAAATACAACTGAACTTGCGATATTCCGCACGCATAGACGTTTGACAAATGTATGCAAATTAGCCACAGCATCCAGTGATCTTTTATTAAATATCCTATAAATGATTGACGTATTTGCGTACGATTTGATTTTGTTCTAAGAAAACTGGCTTAAAGCACGTCCATCGTTCATAATTATAAGAAAGAAAGCATTTTTGGTAGCGGGGTTAATAAAATCGTAGCTTAATTTATATCAGTGTTATAGCATCAAAGTGCACTGAACCGAGTAAATTCAGTTTTATATACGTTGTTCATGTGTGTTGGCATATGGGAAAGTAAGACTTTGAACAAGTGCTTTATTGCATCATTAAAAGAAGTACATCTACTAAAAAGTGATATCCTTCAGAACTTAAAATCTTATTATGTTAAAATAATGAGCCATTATAGACCGTATAATGTAAATAAAGTATAAATAATCCTGAAAAATTATCATTCGGGACTACTCGCTGGGAATCGTCCCAATATTTGAGTATATGTTGAGGTCAAACGTTGGATTAGACAGCATGGGCGAAAAATAATGAAAATCAAGAGCAATGAATTGTTGAATGTAAATTTAGTTTGGACAATTTTCTTGGAAGGTTGGAAATGCGCCAAAGAACAAATGAAACGATTTGTGTGTGTGTTTTTTCAGATCACCGTCTGGATCCATGAATTGTGTAAAAATTCGTATCTTTCGGACAACTTGCCGATAAAAGCTGTATAACTCATTTGTATATAACGTATGTGTGGTTGGGATGAGCTGCCGTGTCACAGGTCTGCGCACTTCGAGTGCTTTCTAGTATTGACGTTTTGTCTCATATATACTGTGACTATTTTAAGTATGACAGATCTGCATATGTGCTTTCGTAAAAGTTGTTGATTAATTGAGAATTGATTTCATACAATCGTCCTTGTTTCTAGTTAGCTTTGATTATTGAGATCATATATGGCACGCGCAATCATTTCTTGAAACCTTTATCTCATCCGTAAGTAATGCTATTAAGATGGACGGTTATGTCGTTTTTTTCCAAAGAAGATCATTAAATACAAGTTATAATAAAGAACATATATGGTTTGACATATTTATGTGACCTATATAATTTTGTGCAAAATCTATCACCAGTGAAGACATTATTGTAAAATTCCGAAAGTACGCCTAATTAAAGCAATTTTTCTTCTAAAGATCATCATACAAAAAGAATATAATAATCAGCAAATATAGTTGCAGCTGTAGAGCCTGAGAATACAAAGTCAAAATTATACAAATTATGAGGTTAGAGTCAGGGTCATTATTACCCTTACCCTTAACCCTAACCCTAACTTTAATTATAAATATAAACGAAGTGAAACTCCAGCTTATAGTTAAAAATTATACAACGACATAACTTTGATATAATACAGCACATGGTATTAATCATATACACATCTTAAACACATGTTAAAACTATGGTCGTTTTGTTTTTAATATTTATTTTTTTAAATTTTTTATATGCAATGGATGAGAGATATATTCACTTTATCAAATGTTTATCCATGTATATCCCAATTGAAGTAATTGTTATAATCGCAAATATAATACTTGCAACACTATTTTCGTATATATTTAATTCGTAATATTAGAATGACTCTGAAGGGTACAGTCCAATTAAAACATTAGTTGATCAATTCCAGTTGTCTACTGCATTAAACATAATGCAGTGTTTATAACGAATACTTAACGAAGATATGTTAGAAAAAAAAAACAATGACAAGGAAAAAAAATCATCAATGTATAAAATAACATTGCATTTAACTTTAGTTAACGTAGGAACAATCAACAACACATTAATAGTTGCATGTAGTAAAATTCACAACAGTTTTGCTATTAGTTGCATATTTAAATAATAACATGAGTTTCTCGTTTTACTTAATAAAACATGTTTTTGTTGTGCATGTTTTCAATTTGTCGTGTTCAACAATATTTCAGTCATATCATGGTATAATAGAAAATATTATTACAATATTTCAGTCATATCATGGTATAATAGAAAATATTATTACAATATTTCAGTCATATCATGGTATAATAGAAAATATTATTACAATATTTCAGTCATATCATGGTATAATAGAAAATATTATTACAATATTTCAGTCATATCATGGTATAATAGAAAATATTATTACAATATTTCAGTCATATCATGGTATAATAGAAAATATTATTACAATATTTCAGTCATATCATGGTATAATAGAAAATATTATTACAATATTTCAGTCATATCATGGTATAATAGAAAATATTATTACAATATTTCAGTCATATCATGGTATAATAGAAAATATTATTACAATATTTCAGTCATATCATGGTATAATAGAAAATATTATTACAATATTTCAGTCATATCATGGTATAATAGAAAATATTATTACAATATTTCAGTCATATCATGGTATAATAGAAAATATTATTAAAACAACCGTTGAGAAGAACGCCTCTTAAATACTTTACATTCTGACATATAATTTAAAAATAGCGCAGCAATACGCATTTTGATATTTTTTGGTTCGCATAAACTGTGTTGCTCGCTAACCATCGCTGAACAACATTGCCGGACAGTATTTGATGTATTTTTTCGGCATGGAGAACTATAAATATTTCTCGGGATGATAAATGACACCGATAGGGCCAAATGAAATATCGAAATATGATATACGTCCCTGGTCGGACATCTGATTAGTTTTGTAGATAGAACGCAGAGATAATACGCAATCGATGTGGCTCTGCAAATTAACTTCGGGGTTATCATGCTAGAAATGGTGCATTGCTAGGTTGTTGAAAGACTAGATAATGTCAGTGAACCTGTTCAGATTTACTGTTTTTTTTTGCCTAGTGTGCAGAGTAGTTAGTATTACAATAAACTCCGTTGTTTTATATATTTATTTAAAACACTCAATGTGATTTGAATACATATTGGCAAGTGAGAGGTTCAGCACTCTACTACACCTTATTAAACCGTTGATGAGCTATATTGGTCGCTACAATATAAAAGTAATGACACAACTGCATCCTCAGTTTTCAAACTATGATAGAGAAACTATGACAAGCAATTGAATACCATTTATTTAAACCAAGTTATCAAATACGACACACAATTTGTAACACCTGGTGTCGCCGCTTTGACACGGTCAATGAAAACATGGGTGGGGTTCAAATATGTTTAATACTAGTATAGCAACTGCACTTGTTTTGCCTGTTTATTTCGTGTTGTGTTATACATCGCGTTATAAAATAAATTGGTCATTTGCATAACAAAATAATATGGAGTACTGAATAATCTTTTCTATTCATCTGGTGTTCATGTTCCATGAGTACATGTTGTTTATATTTATCATTTGAAGTATTATGGAGTGATTATGTGACATGTACATGTGATATGAACACTTTCGATGTGTAGTGAACTGAAATATATTCACACACGATTGCAATGTAATGTCTTTGAAGTATTATAAATACTGGAACAGACATTGTCTCCAGTAGATAAAAAGCTAACGTTTCCTTTATTTTTACAGCCACATTAAGTCATAATGCAAATCAGTATGTTTCTAGCACATGTATTACAAAACCCAAGGTATAAAGCGTGACATGTCACTGTCACAATTGTAATGGTTATTCATCTAGATGCAACTACCGTGAGCATCTACAGATATCCTGTATAAAACTGATATATACTAATACTGGAATCCAGCACTGTTTGTTTTCAGTGATGCATTGCTAATTATTGAAAATGTTATCATGATGCATTCATGACTGCCCTAAATGGAAGTTATGGGCTTCAGTTAGCAATTTTGAAGTCGATGAGGAAATTTAACGAGTTGGTTACAATCGATTTGATATTGAGATGTATTTAATTCGTAGCAGTGGTGAATATTTTAAAGTTCATTTAGGCATTACGTGCAATGTGATAACATATAGAATGCATTTATTATTACATGCGCGCACTTCCGAACCGACGTTACATGTCATAGTCTAATTTATAGTGAAGGTGAATTATTGATTGACACCTCGTCTTAACGTAAACAACGCCATATTCGTCATTTCAACGAAACATCTTTAAGCAAAAGGGAGAAAGTATTCAACATTTATAACAAATAATATAATGAATCAGTGCGTTGTAGATAAAAAACAATTTTTACAAATGAGGCGTGTCGTGGGAAAACCTGGCTTAATGCGTAAAGTTTCGTCCCGGATCAGCCTGTGCAGTCCGCATAGGCTAATCCGAGAAGGCACTTTCCGCTTCAGTCGATTTATGTTTAGAGGAGACTTCCTTGAAACAGAAAATACCATAAAAGCGGAAAGTGTCGTTCTGGATTAGCATGTGCGGACTGCCTTTTTCTTATGTTGGAATAATAATCAGTCATCTAATGGTATAATATGACCGACATAATTGGCGGACCTAAATATAGCTCTTAAACTTTGAGTTTGAGTAATATCATGAAGGAAACAAATATAGAGAATTTATAACATGACAATCAGCAGTTGGAAAATAGTTCATTGAGTAAAGTGGAGGGATGTGTTATCATAAAGGTTGTTTCTTTCATTCTGCACTAGTTCGAATCCCTCATCTATCTTTTGTTTTTCACTGGCATCGTTCCCGCCATTATCTCTTTCATTGTTATTGAAATTATATATCATTTACATTTTGATTTACTGCCAACAGCACAAAACATTTCATCAACTGTGTCTGTGTCGTCACTGGCAGTACATGAGGTGTCGTCACTGGCAGTACATGAGGTGTCGTCACTGGCAGTACATGAGGTGTCGTTTACGTTTGCACCATAATCATCCTCCTACTCACTGGCATCATCATCAGCCCAGTCACCGTCGTCGTCAGTGGTCTCGTCGTCATGGGACAGATCCTCCTATGTCACAATGACCTGGAAACCATCAAACGAATTATTTTATGATAACCCCTCATGACTATTTTTGTTTTTAGTGTGTAGAAAAATGAAATATCAAACTCATTCGCCTTTGTTTCTCTACTAATTTATAATCATTATTTACCCACAAATATAAAAAAATGACGCTAGCTGGAATCGAACCGACGACTTGTAAAAAAAAATACCCAAATCTCGTTTCGAGTCCGATGACGTACCACTGTACCACCAATACCATGTGAGTCAAATGGTTGTAAAATCATTATATCTAACAATTAGGTCCGATTCATAAGATAAATGCGTCAGGTCCATGTTTATTACTGTTAAAATGTACTATATTAAGGCTGGCCAATTAAAGTTGGTCAGACATACACGTTTACCTCCAAACTCATAATACTGTAACGAAACCTTTGTATTATAATTAACAATATTAGTGAGAATATTTTTTGTAAATATAAAGTGAAAATTAAGATGATTTTTATTTGATAAAACAACTGACCTTAATTGAATACAAAATATAACTAAACGTTACAAAAGACCGTATTGCTGTTTACATTTTGCATATGATAAATACACATAGATTTAATATAATAATGATATGTGTTTGTATACAATTGACTTTATATAAAATATTACAATACATAATTACTTTAATTTTTTTGCTGATATACGAGTAAATTTATTTCAAGGGTTTCGTCCTTGAATGTTAACAGGCAGCTTATCTGTTCTATGTTTTGAGATGTATACGTAAATACAGTGTCAGGACTAATTATGGTTACGCCAATTTCTGAACACAATTAGTGTAACGTAAACCTGTCCGTGTTGAACGATATCAGAAACCTAAACATGTTTATTACGAGAATAATTTGGAATACAAAACATAAAAAACGATTTAAAACGTTACTTAATACTCGGAGATGCATTATTATATGAACTTATATGAGCTGCAAAACGGCATCAGAGAAAAAAGATCCTGTCAGACCCAACTTTTAATGCTCGTCGAGGTTATTATTAGAACTGTAAAAATTCAAAATCCAAGTTGACATGTTCCTACTGGATTCCAGCAAAGCCTTCGATATGGTACATCACGAAAAACTCCTTTACACACTATGGCATTCGTTGCAGTACACTTTCATGGATAAAAGCTATCTTAAATAACAGATCACAAACAATAGTCCTTAACGGATCCTAATCTCACACCATTCCAGTGTCCTCATGTGTACGTCAGGACTCAGTCCTAGGTTCCCTACTTTTGATAATCTACATAAATGACCTCTTCGATTGCGCAAAACACTCCAAAGTACGACTTTTCGCAAATGACACGGCAATATACTTGTCTCGTTCAGTAGCCTTCCATTCCAGCCTGCTCTAACATGACCTGGAAACATCTGCAGAGGTGGGAAGATGACTGGGATATGAGCTTTAGCCCCCTAAATGCCTGGTGTTGAAAATAACAAAACGCCATATAGCAATAGAATCATCTCACCCATTACAAAATTCTATCCTTGACTCTGTCAGCCCTGCTAAATATATGTGAGTCACTTAATCAAATGATCTATCCTGTAACAAGCACATAGACAACATAACCAATAAAGATAATCAAACCTTAGGCTTTCTCAGGCGTAATCTTTAAGTTCGATCAAAACAAATCAAATCCACTGCATATAAAACACTAGTCCGTCCACAGCTTCACTCATCTGGACACCTCGCACAGAGACAGCCATAAATTGAAGCTATCCAAAGAAGAGTGGCACGATGGGTAAAATCGGACTACATCAGGCTTTTTTCAGTTACTGACATGCTGGAATCCCTCGACTGTGGACGTCTAGACCTCCGACGTATTGACCAACGATTTATTCTTTTTCACCGTATACTTAACAAGCAGGTTGCCGTAACGGCAGAAGATTACATACATATCAATCAACGGCCAATTGCATACATATCAATCAACGGCCAAGAAGAAATCAGCATCCTGTCACATCTAGACAAATTCGGGCAAACACAGACTACTACAAATACTCATTCTTCCCTTGAACTATTATTTCATTGGAACTCCCTGTCAGCTGATATCCTTACCCTACCACCGACACAGTTCAGTGCTGCAATCAGCCGCATTGAACATATCTCCCCATAATGTCACAGTAAACCAGATCTGTTTTATCTTTAAAGCTTAACATTGCAGCCACTCCGGATCTGCTTTTATCTCTTTTCATTGTAGATACTGCAGCGTTACTAAAAAGCCGGTTAAAAAATGATTCTTTTATAATAATCTAACAAACTGTTGGTTGACTTTGCAGAGTCTAAGTCTTCGAAAGGGGTTTGACTTAATGGAAGATAGTTTGAAAGGCTAATCATAGATAGTATTCAGTCCAAGTTTCCGTAGTAATCGTTCAAAGTATGAACTGGAAATATGGATTAATGTTCTATGTCGCCTTAGAATAAATCAATCCCGCCACCGATACAACGTGTATACAAGGTACTGGTAACAATTATTTGTACTGAAGAATATATTAATTAAATTGCATTTTGATTTGCTATGGTTAAAGTAAATACGCAGACAGAAAGATGACAGCTGTGGTGACGCAGGAAGTGTTATTTGTAACATTTTGTCAAACTTGTGTATGATGTTGAACACATTTGTCGTTTTCAGACGATTCATTAAATAAAATAAACAACACATTCTTTAGCTTTATAACCTAGCGCCCGTGAAAGCTAGAAAGCTTATTTCCGATGGGGTCCTGAAACATAACAACATTCTTGAATAAATGCCCGAGTTTTCCGGCAATTCGCGTGAATTCTTACCGAAAGTGAAGTTGTACATTAAAAGTGAAATACCTAGAAGTAAACAATTAAAAAAAAGCAAAACATAAGATTATAATTTGTTGCATCAAGCGTAGAGATTGAATCTCCTAAACGTAGTCTTCACTGAGTCGTGCAGTCAGCGACACAACGGCATGTTCAATTATTGTAACAATGTGGGATAAATACAACTAACTATTGATTATAAATAAATGAATGCCATTTTACTATGTATTATTGTGATTCAACATTCGACTGTGTAAATTATAAAAACCCTATATCGAAACATATGCTCACCACGTAGTAACGAAATTTCAAACCAACTGATGCGCAATTGCATGGAATAGCAATAGTTTTGAATGCCATTATTTAATCTTCCATGAGCCTGTCATCGTTTGAAGCAATCTAGATTGACACGATAACACACAGGCGAGGTTTTGTCTCTTTGAACGAATATTCATGTGCTCCGTCATGAAGAGCTTAAATTGCTTTAATGAGAAAATATAAATTAATCATTTTTGAAAATTGCTACCTTAATGTACAATTCCAAATGTGAGTTCTGAAAATAAGCACTTTAAAATCGACGAATGCTTTGTTAAGAATATGATAAGTTTTCAAGCCGAACGTGTGGCATGACGTACTAAAATAGATTTTTTTAAACACGCTTATAATTACATTTATTGTGTTAATTTTGCAACTCGAACATACGCAGTCTGGTTTAGAAATAGCAAAATGGGACATACATCGTACACCGTTTTCATCTATAGTTGTGCAATACACATTAAGTTTGTTTCGTTGCAAAACACATTTTTTTTGGCTTCGCACATTTTGTTCCTTACACTCTTGCCATTGGTTTGTTTTATATTATTTTTTTATATAAATAATACTTATTCTATTTTGATTTGTTCTACATTATGACCAAAATGTGGAATATGCTCGAGCTCTACATTGACGATTTTAACTTAACACAGATTAATTTTAAAAAGTTGGGAAATAAGACATAACAACGTGATATGACAATTAATTATCCTCTTTCACAGTTTTGTAGAAGAATAATTTTTATACACACCAACAACGAATGAATGTTTTTCTTCAGAACAACAATATATGCAGTATTTTACGGATAACTAAGGTGAAAAGCATTTCAATGCATTCACTGTTTTGATTACTTTCTTTACATTCAAATATGTTTCAACTGCTCATGCACCTGCGTTGAATCAACATTTTATTGCATATAATACATCTGCTGAAACTGCGCTGAATTAGGTGGTTAACATTTATAACCACTGGCAATGTTTCGTTTCGGTATGTGTTTGCAATTTTCTTTTACCTTATATACTATCTCTATGCATATGGTCATCGTGCTACATTTGCTTCAAATTAATGAGTTCATAGTATTAATATGAAATAACTTTGATACAAAAATTCTCATTGTACAAAGTTCCGTTGTTTTTGTCTGCATTATTTCTCCCACATGGTCCAAAAATATAAACTACGAAACTAACGAAAAAACATGCTAATCCGTTTAGTTTCCACGAATCGCCCATTTTAATGTCAAGTATTACTTATTATAAAATGTTGTTCAAAACCCCGAAAGTGTTATATCCTTGGAGTGTAAAGCTTGCGTATCTGATCAAGGCTAATAAGATATACATGACACGAGCGATTTCAGATTAATATGCATCAATTATTATCTTTAATTTTTTTTAAACAAATCTTAAAGGTCAGTCATGTATATTGTGTATGTTTTAAAATGAATATGAATACCAGTTAATACTATATAACAATCGACACAGATGTGTCCATATCACAGCATTAAGGCACCACAGGTTACGGACGATGTTTGCAACCCATTAATTGACAGGTTATGATTAGTGTACGACCAATATTATCAGTTACCAGTTATAAAACTATGCATTCGAAAATAATAAATGTGATGCATATATTTAAGTTTATGAAACTTAAAATGGATACCACATTATTGAGAATAGAATTGTGTTGATATCAACATTTAAAGGGACTCTATTTCTGTGAAACGTTTTCTCATAAAGCACTGTAAATACCACACAAACCTGACACAAAGTCAGACAACCGGACGCCAAATGTATTCAGATGACGGACAGTTGGGAACTAGAAATGCCAACTATTATTACCAAATTTATATATTTAGCTTTATTTTGTTACTCGTTTTTTTTAATACCAGTTGGTCTAAACCTCATGGTAGTAACTATACAAAGGTTAAAGGACACTATTAATGTCTGCCCTTTCTAATTAAATAACACAGCAATAGTTTATTACTCCATGGAGGATACGTAGAAAAGACAAATCGAATTATAAAAACCTCGGACTCAACGAATGTTACAATAAAAATCTCGCCGTGACATATTTATATATGTGGAACGTTGTTAGCTAGAAGTAGGATACTCTATCAATAGCCATGCTGGAACAAAAGCAAATACATATATTTATAATTGATTTTTTTTATACAGAATGTAATTTAGACTTTCTGTTGATTATTAAATAACTAAAACATATCAAAACATGATTTATTCTAGTTTATTTAAATAAATATTAAAATAGTAAAATATTCAAATTAATCTAATACAAATATATCAAATAAAAAAAGGTAAATACTGTAATAAATTAAAATAAATCATGCCAACGATGAAGATTTAAATGTATGACACATTTATCAATGGGCATTTTTACACGTGTTAAAGGAGTATATCAAGCTAAACAATTTAATCAAAACTCGCTTACAATCAAAAATGAATGTATGTTTGTTTGTTTCAAGAGTTGCTATATTATTTATTTAAAATATATTTTAAAAAAAACAACAGAAATAATATAAATCTAATAATATGTTTTAAACAAACATTCAACACTATTTAAAATGCCTCAACACTAAAATAATTATAATACTAGTAATATATATGTTGTACACTAGAGGGATACATTATATTAAATTGAGATTAATTACGATCGATAATCATTCATGCCTATGCCATCAAAAAATGTTACAAACAAAAATACTGAATGGTGCTTAAACCACTAAAATTTTAATAAAAAATGGCAGTAATTGGTGTTCATTTAAAAATCTGGTCGAAAATCGTAACTTCAAAAACTAGAGCATTTGGACTAAACAGTTATTTTATATTATTATATCAAGAAAAGCATACAAAAGAGGAAAAAAATATTTCCTCCGAGAAAAAATACAGATGAATATATTAATAATTGGTTAAAAAAAATATAATTCCCACATTCCCTATTAAGGCACCCTAAAGACAAATACCGGAAACTTTGTAAATACTGTTAATAAATCAAGCAGAAATACCCTTTAAATTGACGCTCTGGTGAAATTAAATCATCAATTTTAGATGATTTAAATTGATTTTTATTGGTCACAGAAGTTCTTCAATTGCAACTTTTGCAGACATATGAACTTTATGATTAATTATAGGAATAATGAAACTCCAGAGACATCATCAGGAGAGAAACCCTTATTACCATCCGTAGGTCCTTTATTTGAGGCAAGTGACCAATGGCCTATACAATACAGTACATTACATACAACACAACACACAACATAAACATGATTAAAACTGAGGTATAATTGTCAAGTGTCTGAAATAAAAATCAGGCAGTTGTATTGGAAAAAAATGGTATGACTATTCACATGAATTATATCTGTATCGATTTATTTAATGTTCCGAACTTAACTATGACACTAGAGGCACACGGACTTACGTCACATCGTCTGTTTGACTCAGCAAATTGACTAAATGTACCATCGTTACGATGCATTATATAGAGGATATTTGTTTGTTTTCGGTGTGATAACGCGTGAGATCTTCACCGGAAAGGGAGGCAAATAATATTTTCACAAGCGCTTGCGCGAGTGAAAATATGTATATTGTCTCCCTTTCCGGTGACGATATCACGCGTTATCACACCGAAAACAAACAAATTTGCCTTTTATTTAAATGCTATTTGAATATTCTTTACGTTTGATTTTTATTTAGGGGATTTTTAACACGATATTTACAATATTTACGTCCGCACTATTTTCTCTATAATGCGTAGTAATCGGAATTAGTAATAAACATTCCAGCGCCATCTTGGATTACGATCAAATGTGCCGTGGATTAGATCTAATTAAGCAATTGAAATCGCAATTTTTTTTCGACTCAAGGCATTATCATGGCAGTGTGTTTACAGTACGACAGTCTACTATGCTACGCAGTATATTCATAGACATTGCAGAATACGTGTTTTTAAATTTATTTTAGTTTAAAATACAAATGGATGCACGTAGTCGTTGAATAATGGTCAGCCTTTAAATCAGGAAGTAAACACACACTGCTAGCTTTAAATATATTTATGATAAAAGTACATATTGAAAGTGAAAGTGGTTAAGTTCTCCAAATTCAGTTTTTTAAAATAGCGTGTGCATAGGTGTTATTATGTAAACAATAGTTAACACAGTCACGACATTCAAACGCACATGTGTTTTTCAAGCAATTTAAGCTGCTTAAACTCCTAGATACGTGTTCAAATGTAAAACAACAAATTATGTACTGTTAAGAGTGTTCTGAAATTAAATACTTATACGTATAACGTGTTTTCTATATTAATTATTCGGACTTAACAACACAATTGGATTAAAAGTCGGTCAAGAATTTGAAGAAACAAGATGGCGGAGAATTAAACGCTGAACACTACTTACAAGAACACACATTGGATACTTTAATACTTAAGAGTGGTTACTGGGTATAAAAACTTAATACACACAAAACAATATAATTATGTGCTTAATGAACACAATTTATTATTTAAGGGTACACTGGATTCTTGTTATATTTTGGAATTGGAAAACGGGCAATACAACAATTATGTAAACAAAGGGAGATTACTGGTCATAGCAACAGTAAACAACAAGTGCAAAAAAAGTGTAATATGCTGGGATGAATAAAGTGCAAAGGATAAAATAAATGCTTTGGATGCTAAAATTAAATTTGGACCAGGATGACGAGCTCCAATGCCTTGTGGGTAAAACTTGTACCCGCAAGACGTTGTCTGTTCTAGTCTCCTTGGCTCAATACGACTTAGGAAAATCCAAGAGAAAATAAGAGGAAAGAGACTTCAATATATCAGAGAGGTATTCTTAACATTTGGTGTTATTAATCTTCACTACTTTTCTTTTTTGGTAATTCTGTATGATAAATGGTGACAGCACCTACAATTAAATATTGTTCAAATCAAATAAAATTAAAAAAAAGTAGTCCATCACTGTGAGTGATATAGGGATATATATCACTGATATTTTTCTATATTTCACTACTTAGCAATAAATAAAATGTTTTATTTCTACCATGTCACATAAATGTACACTAAATCAAATGCTGCTCTTGGAGACCGGACATGTTGTGCAACAAGCAGAATTTTATACTTTATTATCGGCTTTGCTATCGATTGGACTCGCCAACATGAAACTACAGTATTTTGTTTTTAACGGACATGCAGACCCCTTAAATTTAATCTCAAATTTGATTAAATATAGTTCATTTTAATTTCATTGTTATTATTTTTATTAATTAATATACAATTATTTTGCAAAAGTGTTGCATTTATGCGATGATAATGTTCATATACATTTTAGGGATTTTCTATTAAGTTTAGAGCACATATAAGCAGATGACAGACAAATCTCGCATACAACCCTGTGCATTTCCATCGTGCTGATGTATCCAGTTGACCGAAATAATTACCGTAAAATGTCTACAGTCAATTAAGAAAATTGAATGTATGCACTTCAAGTGACATTTAACCAAATAAAACAAAAGGAATTATCTTCATGCTCATTGGGCAAATAATCCTAATATCAAATTACAGCGCATGCTGCTAAGAAATCGTTACCGATTTGCAAGGTATACATCAGATGTTATCAGGTGGCATGCCACTAATTTCAGATGTTCAAACACGTGACAACAATTTCAAAACTCAGTATGTATTCTCATCATACAATTTTAAATTTTAGACAACGTCATAACAATTGTTTTTTTTATTAATAAGTTTCTACAAATGTTTCTTAGGCTTAAACAAATATGTTTGTTTCAGGTTACATGCCCAAAATAATTAGAGTGGGTAGGTAGGGATTTATTTTTTATATTTGTTTATTTGGTAAATGGTTGACTTTATGATTCTAAAACTAAATGAATAGTCAAAGCATATCGGTAATATCCTTAAACATAATTTTGAAATGAATGCTACCAAAGCAAAACACTTATTAACCAATTAACATTTAATTATTGGCAAAAGGTAAATAAAACAAAAAATATCTGACAAACTCAATAACATGTTCTAGGGTCGGGTCATTTTTTAGGGTAGGTCGGGTAATCTAAAACCAACATATTTTTACGCCTTATTTATTTTTGCCGAATACATTTTCCAATCCCTTTTTGTTTCTTTTCGGTATCTAGAAATATGAATGATAAATGACACTGATAGGGCGTAATGAAATATCACAGATGATGTACACTTCTAGTCATAAAGCTCAATGATTATTCCAGATAAAACGCACAGATAAAGTGGATATATTGCTAGAAAACGGTACATTTGTGGCGTGTCGTGGGAAAACCGGGCCTAATGCCTGTGCGTAAAGTGTCGTCCCGGATTAGCCTTTGCAGTCCGCACAGGCTAATCCGGAACGGCACTTTCCGCCTACAACGAATTTATATTTAAAAGAGACTTCCTTGAAAGTTCCATAAAAGTTGAAAGTACATTTCCCGATTAGCCTGTGCGGACTGCACAGGCTGATCCGGGACGACAGTTTAAGCACATGCATTAAACCCGATTTAACCTCGACACGCTTCATTTCAAGTTTGAGATTGTCACGATGAATCTACCCAGAACCTACCCATATTAAATGTTAGTCTCTTGTTGTTTTGAATTACAAAACACTCATTTTTATTATTTACAAGAAAACCAAACGTTAGGCAAGTGTGAGGTTTGGGGAGCTATTAAACTGGTGAAGTCCCCCTCCCATTGCTGCGCAGACATATCCAAGGCGAAGTTGTAATACTCGTTTGCGTGTCTAAGTTTGTTTCGGTTTTGAATGTTTATGTATATATCAGTTTTAAATACATTCCAGGTCATTTAATTCAGGCCGGTGACCAGTGGGCAGTTGCCCATACATCACAGCACAACATGAAAACACGAAAGAAACCAAAACCCAAACATGATAAACCAATAAAACATTTGGTTACCTCCGTGGGGCGGGCATTGGAAGCAATTAAAAGTAAAACGTAAGTACGGGAACACAGCATTTGACTGAACCACAATTTAATTGCACAATGGGTGGCTGTTAACCGAGCAAAATCTCGATGTCTGTGGCACGATGATATGTTATAAAACGAGTATCACTTACAACTATTCTTGGAGTTCGTTCGGTTTTGAACAATGGAAACATATTTAACAACTCCAATAGTTATGCAAATGCTTAGTAGTTTAAATCTGGCGCGTCGTGGGAAACCGTTCTTAATGCATGTGCGTAACGTGTCGTCCCGGATTAGCCTGTGCAGTCCGCACAGGCTAATCCGGGACGATACTTTCCGCCTAAAGTGGATTTATGGTTAGAAGACGCTTTATTGAAACAGAAAATACCATAAAAGCGGAAAGTGCCGTCCCGGATTAGCCTGTGCGGACTGCACAGGCTAATCCGGGACGACACTTTACGCACATGCATTAAGACCGGTTTCCCACGACGCGCCTCAAATTTAATAAATTATCTACAATCATGTCATTTGAGCAATGCTATTTCCTAAGCTATTTACGTTTTACCTATATTTTCTACAGTAACTATTCCGTCATGCATGTCACTGAACCATACGACGGACTGTGCATTAGAAATAAAGTTAGTTCACACACGCATATTAAATAAAGTCTTATTTTATGTCTAATTCAAGAAATAGATTCTTATTAAATTAATACGCCCATGAATTAAAGCGAAAAACTAAAAACTGGGTAAAGCATTCAAAGACATAAAAATGTCAAACAATGATATATTTAAACAAGAAACTAATAACATCGTCATTAGCTGCGTATACCTGCAAATATCACTATGGTGCAAGAGATGTTTACCAACCTTCAACTGATATATTGACCACACTTAAGCTTCGTGTTACTTTTAAATCATTACGTCGAATCCAATTGCTGGTAGAACTGTATCAATTACCTGGCACAATGTTTTGCGTCCAGATATATACACAACGGAAGCAATTAATGTGTTGGCAGACATATATCGTTGTCATCTCTTGAGGTGTGTTTAGGATTTGTTTCTAGTTATACATGCTTATAGAAACATGTTACATATTGGTTGCATGCGGTCGTGCTATTATAGGTTGTACCGTTGATACTACGTCATTGTTTGTTAATTCATTTAAAATTACACCAAGTTGCTACCTCACTTTGTTTGCACTTAAAATAGATTCCAGCCTGAACTAACAGAGGGATTTATTACATATCCATTCTAAATGATTCTTGTGGGAATCCGCAAATTAGCGCTCAATGTAGTACAACATGCTAGGCAATATAGATGTGCTGTGGTTAGAACGCTTAATACCCACGATATTAAAAGGTTATGTTCACTGCAGAATAATACAAGGCATATTGAAACAAGGCATGTTTATGCAAGAACATGTTACACCGCAAGTTCAGTTTAGTCACCACGTTAATAACACTTTGCCAACTGTTTCGTCTATATTTCTTATGTTTCTAAAATGAATATTGTAACTTGTAGATACAATTTTCATAAAAATATACGATAGTATGAAGAATGAACATACTTCCGGGTTTACATAATTATACAAAATACAACATACGTTCTCCGGACATGACGCCCACGTAATTTGATTTGTTTGTTTATTTCAAAGGTATTTCCTTTTCGCAAAACAATGTCCGGAACCACTCGTGAAAATATTTGTTTTCTATAATCTATCGTGAAATACAATTTGATTTATTACCGAAAACAACGCATATCCTCAATATCTTTTTTTCAGGCAAAGACAACATTAACTGTCACGTAGTACAGTTCTTCATAAACCAATTCCGCGGTTGAGTCTTGAAAAACGTATTTCTGTTTCTTCAAGCGCTTAACAATACACACATGTAAAGAGTTGTGGCAATTCTAGTATTTTGGTTATACTTCTCATAATGTGAATATTGTGTTCAACACTAATGATTTACGAGCTCTTGCTATGCAAATATTGTTGTGTTGTTTTTAAATAAGTAGTTGAGGCATTCATTTTACATATTTTGTGCTCAGTAGCAAACTGACAAATGCAGCAGTTACTACATACCAAAAAAATAAAACACAAATACATATTTATAAAAAACTGTTATTACAATGCATTTGTGTTTGCACTGTTTTAATGGCTCACACATCCTTATAATTGACCCTGAAATAAAACTATAAATGAAAAGGCTATTATTGTGAACTAAGATTTATTAAAACATAAGATACATGTATTGATAGGAAATAAACGGTACTCAAAGACAATAAACTGTCAAGGTAATTGCGCTATAATTTTTCAGTTATTGTAAAGAACTAGACCAAGATACACAGCACTCTGGAGCATATCGATCTACCGTTCCGTTTCAGCATAAACGCGTTGTCTGGAGTAAGACATTGCATATCAGAAGATACCTAGTGCATGATACGTCAGACATATATGTCATATATCTACAATTGCAAACACAACAATGGCCACAAACAAAGAATGGAAAAAAGGTATTTATATAAAAGTTTATCTCACAACAAATACACATTCGCTGTCATTGTCTTGTTTTGGAGTATGATTTTCCAAGAAAACCGCATTATAAATAGCCTAAAAAAAGCAGTTACAGTTCGACGAAGTATAATAAAGTTATAACAAACCTACGCTCAATAAGACATATCTAACTGTGGTTGTGATTCCAGAAGCTAATGTACAATGTACGTTGATAGCGTTAAAGATGAAGTTCTTGTAAAAATGACGAATAATTGCACACTTTGCGGATGGTTTTAAATGAACAAAGCAGTATAATCTGTGTAATAATTAAACTTACGGAAATAACACTTTCAAACTTTAACATTCTAAAGTTCTAAAGATGTTGACTTGAAAATCCAGGTTTTTGTGCCCTGGTAAATACCGTTACTATTTAACTTTTGAATGCAGCTCCAGTATAACATACACATTAGCAGTCACATGGTCGCGATCCGGTAGTTGTACAGATTCCCTTTGAAAACAAAACCGTCGTGGGCATCCTGAAATGTGATCGTATTCAGAAGAATTGTGAAGTAGGGTATTTCTAGGAAGGCTGGTCATCGCTGTAACAGGAGGACTTGATCGGTGGAAAGCATTAATATTTCTTTAATGTAGATTGTTGTATTCGAATTCATAGCGTGACGATGGTAGAATCGATACCTTGTGTTGCAAGGGGGTTTGCAGTATTAAACTTCCCACCTTTATCTTTGTATGTAAACGTTTCCATTCCACGCTCATTGCCTCTTGTTATATGTGAATAGGTGTCGACAGATGTGATCCATCTATTCTGATGAGATCCTGTTAATCTGTTAGTTTGTATGTGCGAGTATGTATAGTTACAGCCAGCCACATTGGACATCCCGACATGTCGAATCATGACCGTAAGTATCGTTCTTGAGCATCGAATGATTCAGAATTGTGTTATGTTTCAATCGAATCTTATCGACATAGGGCTTTAGTTTACCACCTTTCATTTGTACCGAAACTATACCAAGTATGTATATAGTATGATACTCGTTATCATCTTATCATGATCGTCTGATAATGTGTGGTAGATATTTTCGAACTGTATCGTCTATCATCCGCGTCAGTTAGAGAGCCAACGTTGCCGCGTGCTTGCTGACTGACAGCACGTGGTCATTTACTTGCACGATTGGTTCGTTTGGCAGCGCGTGTCTGTGTAGTTTCAGTATTGGTTTCTATCACAAAATTGTTCTTGAAATGTTCACTGACTTTGGTCTGCTGGTGGCGCATCCCTCGTGTTTTGCGTCTAAAAACAATCAGAACATGAAATGGATTAATGAATTGGTGACTGGCTGAATAACCATGTGAATGGGTCTACCGACCGACAGATCAATCAATCAATCAATCAATCAATCAATCAATCTATCTATCTATCTATCTATCTATCTATCTATCTATCTATCTATCTATCAATATATCAAGCAATCAACCAATCAAGCAAGCAATCAATCAAGCAAGCAAGCAAGCAAGAAAGCAAGCATGCAAGCAAGCAAGCAGTCAGTAAATCATTCAATCAATCAAACAAATCAGGCAAGCAATGTATAAAAACAATAAAGGTAAAGGTTCGGTTTAAAGTCTGCTACAACATACATCTTTAGCCGATTTTCACATTTACCTCCCCAATCACCGGGTCATAAGTCGTCCGTTAACACTCGGCGCAGTATGCAGCCACGGCACATTCACTCATTTCCCTCACAGGTACCCATTATACACCTGGGTGGAGAGGAGCAATCGTGGGATAAATATTTTGCTCAGAAAAAGTCCAGTGGTCTGTAAGGGATCCGAACCAGGGACCTCACCAAGGCCAGCGTCCTACCACTAGACCACTGCTCCCACTATAAAACTGTCATTACAACACATTTGTGTTAACAATGTTTTAATGGCTCAAACATTCTTATAATGAGCACAGAAATACAACTTTATCCGAATCTGTAATTATGCTATAATGCTGACATGCGAATTATCAAATTAAGAGAGTAATAGGCAACACATTGTGCTCAAAAACAATATTAAATTGTCAATATAATTGGACTAAGATCATTAAGTTATAAAAAAAGTACTCGACCAACGAACGCATCACTCAGGAGCACAACCACCAATAGTGCAGTAATCAGCCAAACCGCGTAATCCAGTGTGAGATTATACATTTAATACTACAAGAAAGAACATAACCAATGATGGATATGTTAAACATTTAAAACAAATATGACTTAGCATAACAATAACATTCTAACAGTGCTCTACTAATAGTTAGAAAACCAGAAAATACAATAACCTTATATACAGGTATAATACACAGACAGGACCGCTTATAATTGCTGACAACGATTTTAATAAAACAAAGCAAAAGATTGTACATAACAGCATAAAAAGGGACGTCATACATAACATTTTAAACACGCCAATAGTCACACATGAAATTTGCTATACTTATAAAATGTTAATATTTTGTTTTGTTTACTTAATTGTAATACACATATTTTCTGACGTATTTATTGATTTTAAGTGTTATATACCACGGAACGCGAATTATAACGAACCGCAAAGTCTTTCCGCATTTATAAATACAACCTAGAAGTAAAATATAATAATAACAAACACATAATCAATAAGACTAAGACTTAGATACCGTTGGTTAATACTCCCGAAGCTTGCAATATACGTTGATTGCGTTATAGATGAAGTCCATATTATATAGAAATGAACACGTTTTCCATCAGTATACGTATGGGCACCTGTCGAGGAAGAATAAGTTTACACTTTGCAGGTGTGTTGAAGTGGATATAGCAATATCGTCTCCAAAGTTAGGATTTGATATACAACTTCAGGCTTCTGTGCTCAGATGAAAATGCTCCTATTCTTCCTTCGAATGCGGCTCCGGTATAAAATAGACATTAGCGTTGGCATGATCTTTATCCGGTAGTAGGAAACATTCCCTTGAACCATACCAATTGGGTCTATAGTATGATACTCGTTAGCCTCTTCAGCTTTTGTTTCAAACTCGACTGATACCGTGTGGTATATATTTTCGAACTGTATCGTACTATCATCCGCGTCAGTTAGAGAGCCAACGTGGCCGCGTGCTTGTTGACTGACAGCACGTGGTCATTTACTTGCACGATTGGTTCGTTTGGCAGCACGTGTCTGTGTAGTTTCAGAATTGGTTTCCTCCACACAATTGTTATTGACATGTTCACTGGCTTTGGTCTGCAGGTGGCGTATTCCTCGTGTTTTGCGTCTAAAAACAATCGGAAAATGTAATGGATGAATGAATTGGTGACTGGCTGACTAACGTACTAAACCGAACTACCGACCGACAGATCAATCAATCAATCAATCAATCAATCAATCGATCAATCAATCAATTAATCAATCAATCAAGCAGGCAATCAAAACATCTATCAATCAAGCGAGCAATCGAGCAAGCAATCAAGCAATCAATCATGTAAGCAAGCAATCAAGCTAGCAAACCGTCAATCATTCAATCAATCAAACTAACACGCAATCGAGCAATAATCATTCACTGAACTGAAGAATCAATCAGTCAATTTAACAAAGGCAATAAATCAACCAATCAACCAATCAGCCAAGCAACCGATCAATCAATCATTCAATCATTCAGTCATTCAATTGACCAATCACTTAATCAGTATTCATCAGTCTATCAAGCCGTTAATCAATAAATAGAGATGTACATGTAAATTATGAAATCAATGTGAACTGAATAAAAAAGAGCAATAATACTATTGACATAATAATTGACAGTTAATTGTCTAGGCCATATTAAACGAAATGCTGTATTAATGACACATTACCTCCAAATGCATATCAGAAAGAATCCAATGAGAATGAGGCAGCTAATCGAAAGTGGCACAGATATAAAGATGGCAATCGGTCGATCATGTCCTTTGAAATAAAAAGAAAAACACAACAACATTAACAACATACCACTTACTACTAGTTTATACAGTGACACGCAATGTCGTATGACATGTTAAATTCAATTTGCAAGTCATCATATAATATTTTAACGGTGTACTTGAACGACAGGACAGTTATATAAATATTAACTCCAATAAAATCGAGTATTTTTTCTAATATGGTTTTTTGGGGTAGTACTACTTTCTGGTGCATCTGATAATGATTTTTGTAATAAAGGAATATATGCATTTAATATGTTTTATATTTATATTTATGCATAAGGTCAAATTGTAACGTTTTATGAGTATTTGAATGACAACACAATTTATATACGTTTATTGACTTATTTACCTTAAAACTAATTAGTTCTTTTTATTATGACCGCAAAACACTTCTTTCTGTTATCGATACTGACCTGACTGCTTTACAGAGACAGTTGATGCAGCTGGAGATTCGTTGGTTGTTGAAGCGACACTGCTCTGTTCAGTGCCTCCAGGTGCAGTTTGAAATGTGCCCGCTGTAGAGTGGGTTGTAGACATCGATGATAATATGGTAGATATCGAACTGGACAACCTTGACAGAGTAGTACTAGTTTCAGGTTTTTCTGAAAATAAAATTAATAAAGGTCTAATGAAACATGTCGTTTTTCGTATTTAGGTGTGTAGGTATATAATGATATAACTAACCATGTTGGCGCTCAATACCTTCATTTACTTGCACGTGCATGCTATACAAGTGCTATACAAGTCAATACTTCAATAATTAGCCAACGTGTGTTTTCAAATTGACTTTTAACAACATAAAGGTGTGCCCATGTTTTAAGTCTGTTTGCAAAGAATGCACATATCATTTGCTAATCATTGAATTTATTGAACACTACATAACACTGACTTCATATCGAATAGTGCACAATGCCCTTAAACGAGTTTTTCCCATGTACATAATTTCCGCATGCATGAACACGGTAAAACATTGCACTTTACAATAAGATTTATTACGCAATTGCGCAATTCCGAATTGTCAATTCGGAAGATAAAGTAACAAATTTAGCTTCTGATAGAACAAAAACAGGAAGAAAAACATAATGAAAAGGGTGTTGTTCGATAAAACATGCAGCATAATACATTGTGATTATTTATGTAGGACCTTAAATCGAATATATTGTTATTTAGTTGATGTTCCTTTATTTCAATAAGTTACTAAAAGAATGAAAACATAAACTTATAATGACGTTAACATAATTTAATTGGTACATGTATTAATTATCGATCGATATCGTAGAATTAGATCATAAACAGTGCAGTCGAGTTTTTTGTAAACAAAATGCTATCAATTAACAAATATTAAGAACAACTTTAAACTTTAATTCTAAATACTCTTTTTTTTTCGATATCTAATAAAAATGACCTTATTTACGTTTTAAAATAGTAAATTAAGGGAATTAGGAAACATTGTTTTACAAAGTCAAAGTTGGATATATATTTTTGCCTAGTTTATTCCCATATCCTGTATGTATGTTCGTTCAAAAAGTCTCACTTCCATTTCCATGTCGAATTCCATGTCCATTTCAATTTCCAACGCCGTTTTCGTTATAGTTTCCTTTCCCATTTGAAGAGGAATTCACTGAAATTAAACATCAAAGACGAACCGTCAATATGTTATATTTTCGATATATCTGTATGTAATAGTGTGTAATCACTGCCAAAAAGGTTTGTTTCACATATTGAAATAAACACATATTACAATATTACCTATGAACAACTGTGTTAGTCCAAACATAATCAAAAACAAACAACACATGCTGTACTTAAACACTATATGTTTTAAGTATAAAATTTTAACAACACGTTTTGATCAACTCTACTTTCTTCTCAAAGAAGTATAAATATCAAGTCTCGAACATGATGACGTTTCAGGTGTAATGCGTTAACTACAGTTTGAGTGGTTATCTTCATGAGCGTTCACAGTCTGGTTCCCATCGTACTTTAATCATATTATGTCTTTTACGACCTGAAGATGCCGACGGGAAACAGCAACAAATCGATTGTAATAGTAAATTATAACAACAACGTAAGTTTTACTAACTGATTCGAAGCAAATTGTTGTGGATAAAATTAAATAGTTTGTGTAGACAGTACTAATATATGTACGCGTATATTTCGGATATCGAGGACAAAATTAAATTTTATATTTCACAGGATAAAAGCCTTTACTGGAAGCTGTTCCTTTGTTTGAGTCGATTGTCACTGAGTGCAGGAAACTGGTCTTTATACTGCTTGAGACGATTGTACTATATGGCTGTCATCTCAAGCAATATGAAGACCAGTTCCCTGCAGAGACTTGGACTTAAAAATGTTGTATGTTATCGTCACAAGTCTGTAAAGTATGAAGTTAAAATTTAATTGAATAAATTCTATTAATCGTTGTTATATCGTTATTTCTTATAATGATCTGTTTACGTATTTATACTTTATTGGATGTTACTACAGTTTTGTCATCAATGTTTATATTGTTATCGTATATGTAAAATCTGCTACACAGTACTATACTTGCCCCAAAAGGACGTTACGGCAAATCTAATTGTGCCTACAATTAATTAAATGTCAGTGATTTATTGTATGATGTTCAGTAAAATATCGAATTTATTAGTGAAATATTTTACATTTTCACTGCTGGAACAGTGAAAATATAAGATTTTATATTTTCACTGCAGTGAAAATATATCATAAAACGGACTATTTTTCTACAGATAACATAAATTTACAAGAAATCTTTTACCTCCCTTGACAATTTTTATTCATGTATTTCCATTCATATGTTTATTTAACACATTATAAACTTCAACGAAAATATAATTAAGCGATAACGACGCACAAAATATGACAATTTTATCCCATCATACTAATTTTGGAATCATTTGTGACGTCATTTATGACTTTATTCATGACGTCAGAATTCACGATTTGTGACGTTTAAGCGTATGTCGCGCAATTTTATTAATTTACTGCCCAAAATCATACAATAAAAAGAAAAATGTATTGATATCGAATTTAAATTCACTCGTGGTCATAGAAAGTTATATTTTTCTCGTGGCCACGCAACTCTTGAACATAGTTTTTTCTATAATCACTCGTGACATAAAATTCGATCCCTCACCGAAATCAACACATATCCCATAGATCATTCGTTTGTTGTGATAGTATGTCCATTGCAGGTGCCAATTTTTTGCTTGAAGAATTGCATATGTTTTAATTACTATCATAATATAATTATAAAACCCCGTAGCGTTTTTCTTCGCAACCAACTAATAGATTTTATATTTTCACTGCAGTGAAAATATATCATAAAACGGACTATTTTTCTACAGATAGCATAAATTTACCAGAAATCTTTTACCTCCCTTGACAATTTTTATACATGTATTTCCATTCATATGTTTACAGGAAACACATTATAAACTTCAACGAAAATATAATTAAGCGATAACGACGCACAAAATATGACAATTTTATCCCATCATACTAATTTTGGAATCATTTGTGACGTCATTTATGACTTTATTCATGACGTCAGAATTCACGATTTGTGACGTTTAAGCGTATGTCGCGCAATTTTATTAATTTACTGCCCAAAATCATACAATGAAAAGAAAAATGTATTGATATCGAATTTAAATTCACTCGTGGTCATAGAAAGTTATATTTTTCTCGTGGCCACGCAACTCGTGAACATAGTTTTTTCTATAATAACTCGTGACATAATATTCGATCCCTCACCGAAATCAACAAAATATCCCATAGATCATTCCTTTGTTGTGATAGTATGTCCATTGCAGGTGCCAATTTTTTGCTTGAAGAATTGCATATATTTTAATTACTATCATAATATAATTATAAAACCCCGTAGCGTTTTTCTTCGCAACCAACTAATAGGTACTTTGGGTGCTTAATCAAAAAAGCAATACGTTTTGTTCCAAATTTGATAAAATATTTTAAGCCTAAATAGTATATTGTATAATTATTATATTGTGGTATACAACGTATTATTGACAATTAGTATTTACCCATCATGTTAAATACCGGTCATGAAGCAAAAACTTCCTGACAAACGCCGCGAATAAAAACACATAAATACAGCATTCTACATGTATGCATTGACCGTTCCAAGGCGGTGACCACAGTTTTATTCATGTGTGTTCTGTGTTTGTTATGTGTTTTTGTGATGTCCTGTGTATTGTTTTTGGCAATTGGTAACTTGCCATAAATAAAAGACCTCGGGCTGCTAATAAGAGTTCTCTCCTGCTGTCGCAACTGGAGTTTCGCTTTGTTTATATTGAACGTTTTATCTATTCCATAAATAAGTATCTTAATCAGGTCGATGTCCCTGCGTGTATGTAAGCACATTATTCATGTTTATTAGCAATATTCCAAACACAGCGTGCCATACATATGAGATGCTCAATATGGGAAATTTCGTTCATGTTAGACTGACCATAAGTAAACATGCTTTCACTATGTTTGTTCTTTTATGAACATAGATGTCATTCACGAAGCATTCGTCCGATACAAGGTCGTGTGCTAGAAACTAAATGTGTCGGATTGGAGGTGTGGTATATAACATATAAATACATGATATTGGTAGTGGCTGGTTGTGTAAGCTGCATGCAGGTACATGATCTACACAGTTTCGTCAGTGACGAAGACCCTATTTGACATTAACAGAGAACATTTAGCATGTAAACTACAAACATCATGAATCTTGCAGGCATTGTCTATAGGGACGATTCTATCTTTTTAAACGCCTGACCAGTTGTACAGTCAAAAGACCTATTGCCTTAAATAAATGACCGTCAGTTTGTCTTATGCAGATGAAGCTGAGGTTCAGTACCGTTGTACTGGAACGACGAATGCATCGCACAACGATTTAAGCCGGGGTTATGGTGTACCAAACCTCACAGTATGCTTAATGTATCACAAGTTCACAAGTCAACGCATTTTTTTATGTAATCAAATAAAATATTCATAGCAAATAAAACATTAATCCCATATAATCAGGCAGACAAATCACAAATCTGACCAAGTTCACTGGTACAATGTTGAATTGCAACATCATTGAAATGCGCGTCGTTCTAGCATGATATTACCTATCATCTATTGTACATTAATTATGTGTTTGATCTACACCAAATGTCCGACCAAGAGCATATATCATATTTCGATATGACATTGCGCCCTATCGGTGTCATTTATCATCCCGAGCAACATTTATAGTTCTTGATACCGAATAATAATGCAAACAGTGTGTGGGAATGTCATGCAATGGCAAACAAACAACGTAGTATGTTCAAACATATAAATATTAACATGATTGGTATGATGATATTGGCCCAATAAATGTATTATTTAAAGTAACGTTAGAACATATATACCGAAACTAGGAGGTTTTCATATCAATTTATATTTTAACTGGCATACGTTCTGATTTTGACATTTTATAGTTGTCTTCAAACTACATATAGGACTTAAATTACCAATACGTTTATTGTAGTACATGTTTATTACTTGAATAAGATTTGTATTTAATGTCCAGTGCCAGAAAAGACATATCCGCCAATAACATCACTTACCGATGAGTGAAAGCTCACATTAAAAGATTGCGCGTGACATGTAAACGTGTGAACACACATGTAATCAACGCCAAAGGCACACATTTCTCTATTTATTTACAACACTAATTTTATGAAAAAGCACATTATCATATTTATTAATTATATAATTCGCTTTATATATTTATTTATTTACATTACAAAATAGATTTAGTATGTTTTTACAAGTAGCATATTTCTGTAATATAAGATGATAGCATCACAATATCTGTTTCTTTGAAAGGAGGTGTGCGATTCTGCTTATGCAATTCAATTACAATACAAACTATTCCTATTAGTTAGAGAGATCTACAAGAACTAGTTTATTAAATTGTTTGATATGACGAACCATTTACTTGCTGGCATAGCGTTCTGAATAAATCCTTGTTAAAATGTCCCAGCACGTACACGATCACCTGTGTAATGCCTTCAGCACTTACACACACGTTACACGTGCGTAAATTGCGGCATATTAGTGTATATTAATACTTTTATATTACTATGCGGTAATGATGTACTGCATTTGTTATTGATGAGCATTTTATGTTATGCAGCGAATGTCATCGAATTGTCAATGTTTATTGGGCAACCAGTACCTTGTTGATATATGTAATTGCTACGAAATGCTATCAGCATAAAACATTACCATATGTATACTATCTTAATTGGATATGTTGTTCATCTGATTTTAATTACTTCTTGTCTATCTTATAAAGATAAACGTTACAAATATCGGTCATTGTTTAATTGTGGTGAGAAGAACGTCGGTACACATATGACAAAAACCAAAACAGCTGGTAGAAATAAAATTCCGAGTGACCTTTGATTACATGCTCATAAGTTTGTACAAATAATAACGGTAAACATGTTTTTTAAGATGAATGTGACGCTATTTTAAACGTGTTCTTTTAATTAATTTAAAACTGTCATAAATGACAACGGTGTTATTAAATAAAGGGTTGAACATCATAAACAATTATTAATGCATTTAAACCATAAGTACAAATTTATCTAATTTTTTTTGGCAAATATGTTGATCAAGCCTAGCAATCAGAGAGCCAAAAGTATTCCACTTAATCGTTTTCAATTCAACAAAATTTAACAATTACAACAGCTACATTCAAAAGTATAACACATTTCATTTAATTCATATTTTTTCACCAGGTATGTGTGTTTTTGTTTCAAAGTATACAAAACCATTCTGTCATTAATATATTACAAATGATGGCTATGTGTATTGCACACACATCGAACCGAAGAAATAAATCAGTACTTCATTAATTGTAAAGGGAAAAATAAACAGCCAATTACAGAGATTCAATAACATCAGATCCTATAATTATTACGCAACAGATATTTGAAATTTAATACATATCCTCTCAACACATACGGTTTGAATGACTTTTAAATTACTCTGTCCAATCATATTTCTAGATGATTTTTATAAGTTAAGTGCTCTAATCGTATTGCGTCCAAATATACTCAACAAAAAAAGAAAGTGTCCACTTAATTTTTTTTATCGTTTTTCGATACTATTCTAACACAAAATAAAGTCATATTAACTTTAATCATCTTTCAATAAAATGAATCAATTTCATATTTATAATCAAGCACAGTTCACAAACGTAACAGGTGTCAAAATGAAAATCGGGAAGAACATAGTCAAAAAAGAAGAAAATATCCACTTTTACAAATACAAATCTGTATCTTCAAAACATGTATCAGATTTTTTATTTTGACTCATCGATTTAAACAGCATATTCTTTAACATTGTACACCATGTACATGCTCACTATTAAACCGTATCATTTAATACCAAATAGCCCACCAAAACTTAATAACCTGTTATGTAATGAGCATGTGCACACATTTTGTGCAAGTTGTCATTGCAATCGATTCTGTGTAGTCGGTTCATAAAGTCATTCAACAACTGTAAAATTCCCAAGGCATGTTCAAATATAGCTGAGTAAAACCAGGCTCTTGTTATCCTGCGAGCAGGACGGATTTTTTTACTGATATCAAGCGAACGTTTAATGGCGAAGGGCGGCAATGAATTGTCTACTCACACGTTCATGTTTTGTGATTTTTTTTTTACACCTGTTAAGCTTTTGCTTTGTGTATAGCCATAAATATGGAAGTGATTCAGAAAAAAAAATGTAAGCATTTTATTAGACGATGATTAAAGTTACATTGACATGATATTTTGTTTAAATATTACATACAGGTATCGAAAATCAATAAAATATACTAGTGGATACTTGTTTTTGTGTTGAGTCAATTAACACGACGACAGTCATTTATGTGATTACATACATCTATTCTGTTTACGTTCATGTAGGGTGTGTTTTTAGTGCTAGGTGTCTACATTTTTCTTGATAATTACCGCGGTTGAGTAATTGTCTTTCGAAATTATTTCATTTTGTTAATGCGCTTTCCAATACACAAACTCGAATGTAAATGGTGCATGGCAATATTAAGTTGTTTAGTTATAATTCTTATAATGTGGATTGTGTGTCAACCAAAAATACTCCACGACTTGGAAATATTTATGTGTGTTTGTGTTTAAATATATATTTGATGCAGCCTATACAGTGGCCATACTTTTCGCTGAGTAAGCAATTGAAAAATACAATACACATACACATTTATAAAAAAGAAACAAAAAACAACTGTGATTACAAAACATTTGGGTTAAACATGTTTTAATGGCTCAATAATCCTTATAATGAGAACATAATTAAAAGTATATCTGAATAGGTTATTATGCTGACTAACCATTTATCAAAATTAAGAGAGTAATCGGAATCACATTGTGTTAAAAACAATACATTGTCAACATCATTGCATATACTCATTCAAATATCGAAACGTACTAGACCAACAAACGAATCTTTTCTGGAGCACATCGACCAACCGTGCAGTATCAGCAAAACCGCGTTGACCAGAGTAAGATTATACAATGAATAATACATTGAAGAACCTAACCAATGCAGGATAGGTACGTCATATATGGCTAACATGGTAACAGTGGTGACAAATAGAGAATACTAGGTTGATGTTGAATAAAGAGAAGTTTATCTTGCGAGAGTTAGAAAACCGGAAACGCGAGCCTTATTTATCCCATCATATTTTAAGCCCCTACCATCAATGATGTGGGGGAGGCATAAAGAGTTTACCCTGCCCGCGGGTTCGTACATATGTACGTATGTACGTTTGTACGTATGTACGTGTGTACGTATGTACGTGTGTACGAATGTACGTGTGTTCGGATTCTTGTCCGGACAATAACTTTGTCCAACATTTAAGAATTTGTTTAAACAATTTGGAAGAAAATGTTAAGCATAATGGGACGGTGTGTCGGGCTAAGAACCAGGTCCCTAGGTTCAAGGTCAAGGTCACACTTAAAGGTCACATGTCAAATATAAGAATTTAAGACAAAGACCCTGTCCAGAGCATAACTAAGATAAAGACTCTGTCCAGAGCATAATTATGTCCAGCGGGAAAGAAATTTCAAATGACTTGGCAGAAGTGCTAAGCATGTTGAGACAGTGTGTCGCGTGCAAGAACCATGTCCCTAGGCCAAAGGTCAAGGTCACACGTAAAGGTCAAACATCAAATAGAAGAATTTAAGCCATAGACCATGTCTGGAGCATCAATTTGTCCAGCATTGAAGGAATTTCAAATAACTTGGCACATTTGTTAAGCATGGTGGGTGAAAGACGGTTGTCAAGCGCAAGAACCATTTCCCTAGGTCCAAGATCAAGGTCACACTTAAAGATCAAGGTCAAATATAATATGTAAGCCATAATATTTAAGCTTTAGTAATTAAACCATAGACACTGTCAGGAACATACTTTTGTCCAGCGAGTAAGGAATTTCAAATAACTTGGCAGAATTGCTAAGCATGTTGAGACGGTGTGTCGCGCTCAAGAACAATGTCCTAGGTCCAAGGTCAAGTAGATACTTAAAGGTCTAAGCTCAAATATAAGAATTTAAGCCATAGACCCTGTCCGGAACATAATTTTGTCCAGCATGGAAGAAATTTCAGATAACTTGGCACAAGTGATAAGCATTATGAGGCGGTGTGTCGCATGCAAGAACCGGGTCAAGGTCACACTTATAGATCACACTTATAGGTCAAAGGTCAAGTATATGTATACATATTAAGATTTATAATGCAACAAAAACTTAAACAAATTGATAAACAAATATACAGCAATCACGTTCCATTTATAGCAATGCAAAGATACAATGTGTTGGTCATGTACATGTTCATAAAAAAAATGGCGATAGTCTACACGTGAGTCGCCTTAGTGTGTAAAGAAGAAAATAATGCCTTCGGATGGATTTGTTTTTAATGCCAATAATGGCATTCAGTGTTATGTAAATAATTGTGGATCAGTTATTTTGTAAATTCTAGATATTGAATGCTGCGCTGAAGAACTGAGATTTGAAAGAGCTGGACAACGACTTTTGGAAGCTGAATTGTGGGTGGGGAACAGGAGATTCAGATGGAAAATCGACATCTGTCTGGTGTTGGTCTGACTGGCTAATCGACAGGGTAGACGCTGATATGACGGTGCTGGATACGGTGATTATGTACTGTAGCCGTACACGTATGAACACTTTTTGTTGATCTTCGCTGACATTTGAGTAATTGAAAATTGACTACACGTTCTTATGGCCAGTGACAGACATTATTTCTGTTGCTGGAATGTTAATTTTTCAGTTTTTTTGTTTTAAAGAGGTGCTTGCTAGTAGAATGCTATGTAAGGCGTTTGTCTGCAGGTAGACCTGCATCAGTTACCATCATTTTTAGCATTCGCTCAATATATTCATCAATTTTTCTGTCGAATAAACCGCTGACAACATTCTTTTGGATGTACATTTTTCCAGAGCATCCAGTTTAATCATTGCGGTGTTTGAAGGTAAGTAAAATCGGTCATTCTCGTCGCAAAAATTGGAAGGGCGTTTTTGAGCATACATTTTGTACATAACTACTGGGTTTCTGGAGTCATCTTCACTTGTGACAAACACTTTTGGGGTAATTTCCTCACACTTAAGTTTTCGCCGGTTCTTGTTTTCGTTTGACGTTCATTCAGCTCCAAAAACGCTCCGCATATTAGACGACATTTTCAGGTTGATGTCTCCCCGTCTGTAAAAATATAATTTATTTATTAAATAATATGATAAATAGATATATTTTAAAACTGTATTTAAATTTTCAAAAACTCGTTTTTCATTAAGAAATTATCTACCTTTAGGCCAGAACAAAATATTTAAACAATACATTTTAAGATTTAAATGTTTTGCCTCTAGCTAAGCAGTATGTACTCATTAATGCAAATACACTTTTCATATGGGATGTTAGCTCGACTACCGGTATTCTCCGAAAAGTTTGAGCTATACTACTCACCCGTTCGTCGGCCTCGGCGTTATGCTCTGGTTAAGGTTTGCGTGCAACAAGTCCATATCCCTTAAACTACTACAGATATTCAATTGAACCGTCACACATGTCTTTGCGGTCATTTTGTGAGGTCACTGGCCAAGATCCAGCATTTTAGCAAAATTATGCCCCTTTTTGTACTTAGAAAAGTTAGGTTAAGTTTGCGTGCAAGAGAAAATTCACGTTAAGTTTTCATGTAACAAGTACATATCTCTGTAACTACTACAGATATTCAATTGAAACTTCACACATGTTTTTGTGGTCATTATGTTAGGTTACTGACCAAGGCCCAAAACTCTGACCTGCAATTTAGCAGAATCATACCCCTTTCTGTAATTCAGGTTAAAGTTTGCGTGCAACAACTCCAAATCTCTATAACTACTACAGATGTTCAATTGAAACTTAACACGTCTTATGGGTCATTATCTAAGGTTACTGACCAAGGCCCATAATTCTGACTTGCAATTTAGCAGAAGTATGCCCTATTTTTGTACTTAAAAATTCATGTTAAAGTTTGCGTGCAACAACTCCATAGCTCTATAACTACTACAAATATTTAATTGAAACTTCACACACGTGTTTAAGGTCATTATGTAAGGTCACTGACCAAGCTCATTAATCTGACTTGCAATTTAGCAGAATAATGTCCCTTTGTGTACTTAGAAATTCAGGTTAAAGTTTGCGTGCAACAACTCCAGATATAATTACTACATATATTCAACTGAAACTCTTCTGCCACATGACATCTATCTCATTGTCAGTGAGTATTTCCGCCTCACATGGATGGTTTCCTTTTCCCTAAATTGTACACGATTGTCAAAATAAATGAATATATACTGGTTTAATAACGATTGTTTTTGTTTTTATTTACACAATTTTCTTCTTTTACAATAAATCAAAAAGATTATGAGGTTGGCACTTAGAAATTCAAATTAGTAGCCAAAAATTGTTTGATTTTGCAAAGATACCTATTATTCAGAAAACAGTTGCCTCAGAAAAAGTGACATTTAGAAATTTTAGAAGACAATGGCTATTTTGGCCATTAGTAGTAATTCCGTAGATGCTATTTGGTAAGTTGTAAATGTTATATACTTGTTTTTTAAGCAATGTCATTATTTTTATTAATTATAATTTTAAATGTTATTAAATTGTTTATTAATAAATATTATCCTGCTGTACCTGCTTTTTTAAGTTTTTTCATTTTAGCATTGTAGGGTTCTCTTGTCACAGAAAATTGTGGCCCTTTCTCATTCATAATGCTTAAAGGATATTTGTGCCTTTTCAATTTCAGGTCAATGCTACTTATGGTGGCATGGATACTCGTCGGCTCATATTAACTGTCGTCTTGCCGTTGTAGGGACAGGATGAACAATATTTGTAGAGGACCACCAAGTGATGCATTTCCCAGGTCTCTCCCTCGGACACTTGAAACCTCTTGAATGTTTTTCTGGCGGTGCTTTTGTTTTCTTCAGTTTTGATGAACTGTTGAACGTCAGAAAGTTAAATGTTTTTGAAATAATTTGTAATTGGCTCCAGAGATTGGGGATAATTTTGTACTGTTGTAAGATTAGTGCTAGTTTGGTCAACACAACTTGTTTGTTGGGCTGTTGAATCATTCAATTCTTCATCAAATAGGAGTGCATTAATTCCATATTTTTGCTGAAATTCTTCGAGACTCAGGTCAGCAAGATCTTGAACATAGTCATTAAAATACACACCATCACAAATACCGTCAACATTTACTGGTTCATTATCAGACATTGTGGTCAAAAGCACATTTTAATAATAATTTTGGCTATAGTTTGATTTGAATTTTTTGTGTGTTTTCGTCTTTTTTTCTTAAATTTAATATCTTGACTGTTGCAGACCCATTTTTTGTTTTCTTATTTATTTTGCCGTGTTTTGTCACAAATAAAGAGAATAATAATTTTTATGTTGTATGTAGTTGATTTTTAACCACTTATTGACAAGCAAATGTGATATAAAAGGTAAACAATGGCGAGTGACTGAACCGTGGCGAATGACGTCATATAAAAAGTAGACCGCTGTGCGTGACAGCTTTATCACCACAGTGACAAAAATCGGCTCAACCCGTCCCCCCTCGAGATCGTTCCAATCCGACCCCTTAGTCCCCCCCCCAAAAAAAAAAACCGGCCTCTCAGTTTGACCCCACCTTCTCGAAATACGCCGCATCGCCCGACCCCCTCTCCCCGAAATCGACTGCAACGCTTGCACCCACCTCCCCAGAATCGGCAGCATCGCGCGACCCCACCTTTACGATATCGGTTGCGACGTTCGAAATCCAAGCGGCGATCAAATCGGCAGTATCAATTTATTTAAAGCCCTTTATCGCTTGACTTACCTAGCCTTTTGCTCGAACGGCACCTCTGGTTGCATTATCTTTTATTTTGGAATTCTTACATTTATAAAACTGAAACTATTAAAAATATCTCTCCTACTAAAATCGCAATAACCACGGTTTCTTCATTGAATAAAAACGTATTGACTAATTCCCTTGGAGGCAGTTTACATCAAAATACTAGGCTGCACTTTTTTATGGAATTAATTTTCAATTTTTTTTCAAAAACATTGTTTACTTTATTTATTGTTTTCTGATGCGAAAGAAATCATTCGTTAATATCAGTTATAAAGACTACATGCGGACATTAAAAGCCGAAAAATCACCGTTGTTTTTAAATACTGGAATATGTGGTTCCTAATCGACATAAAATACTACGTCCTGTATCGCCATGTAAAAAGCGTGTTTTTCTACAAAAGCGCGCGAAAAGTTTGTTTACCATTCACAAGGTCACGGATGCCTCATAAAAAAGTGCGCGTACTAGCCACGTGCTTAATTGCAGTGTTCATGTAAACAAATATATTACATTATTCGTCTGCCTATTTTGGATTGTCAATTTGTGAAACGGATAGGAAAAATACAACGTTAAATATAATAATCAAATGTTCACTTTTCTCGGCAACGCTAGTATTTGTTGTCAAACACTTTATCAGATGTTAGTAAGGTATAAACTCCGCTCTAAAAATCGTCGTATTTGATTGGCTAATGAGATCGTTGTGGGCGGGACTACACAGTTCAGTCACTTGTTAATCACACTGTTGGAAGTGAGACCTTATCGATCACATACGGCGTTCGTGTATGGCCCTGTGGTTAACGATCGGTGTAATAGATACAAAATTTAAGGGTTGTCGCTTTGAAAATTAAAGCATGTCGGCAAATTACTAACTGCTTTGAAGGAATGTCGGGCCCGAGAAGCGAAACAGGCCTGCGGGAAAGTTTAATCCTGTAAGCACTAATAATTAGAAAACCAGAAAATACAACGGGCTTATTTACATGTATAATACACAGACATGACAAATTATAACGCGTATAAATGCTGACAACGATTATAATAAAAAAGCTAAAAAGTGTAAATAATTTAACAGCATATACAAAAGGATCGTCTTACATAACATTCAAACACACCAACAGTCACAAATGAAGTATGTTATGCTTATAAATTGTTGATCATTTTTAATTATTAAATTGTAATATACATTTTTGACGATGTATTGTTATATACAAAAAAAACGCGAATCATAAAGAACCTGAAAAATACGTCAATAGTTACAAATAAAGTTTAGAAGTAATTACAAACACAAAATCAATAAGGCTTAAACAATGTTGGTTAATAATTCCCGAAGGTTACATTCAACATACGTTGATAGCGGTATAGATGAAGTCATACATTATGTAAAACTGAAAGTTTCGCAGCTGAAGACATACGAGCACGTTCTATGTTTACACTTGGCGGGTGTGTTGTAGTGAATATCGCAATATTGTTTGTACTTTATTAATAATCCCAAGTTCGGATTTGATACAACTTCAGGCTTCTGTGCTCAGACGAAAAGCCTCCTATTCGTCCTTCGACTGCGGCTCCAGTTTAAAATAGACATGATCTTGATCCGGTAGTTGGACACATTTCCTTTCACCAACGCCGGTGATCTAGGTGATTGTATTTATCTGCATAGTCATCTTGTACTTTTCCAGTAGTTCTTACTGATGCTGTAATCCATGTGCGGGAAAAGTAGCTTTCCCCTTGATGGAGATGATTATATTCGCATTCATCGCCTGCAGACAGAGAATCGATACCTTGTGTTGGAAGGGGGTTTGCAGTATTAAACTTCCCACCTTTATCTTTGTGTATGAACGTTTCCAATCCATGCTCATTGCCTCTGTTATATGTGAATAGGTGTCGTCGGATGTGATCCAGCTATTCTGATGAGATTCTGTGAGTCCGTTACTTTGTATGTGCGAGTATGTATAGTTACAGCCAGACACATTGGATAGCCCGCCCCGACATGTCGAATCATCATCGTTCTTTAGCATCGAATGATTAAGAATTGTGTTATATATCAATCCAATCGTATTGCCATAGGGCTTTAATTTACCACCTTTCATTTATACTGGTACCATACCAAGTAGGTCTAGTATGATACTCGTTATCATCTTTAGCTTTTGTTTCATACTCGTCTGCTACATTGTGGTAAATATTTTCGAAATGTATCTTACTATCATCCGCGTCAGTAACAGAGCTAACGTAACTGCGTGCTTGCTGACTGACAGCACGTGGTCTTTTACTTGCACGATTGGTTCGTTTGGCAGTTTTGTCTGTGTAGTTCCAGCATTGGTTTCTATCATATAAATGTTATTGACATGTTCACTGACTTTGGTGACCGGCTGACTAACTATGTGAATGGATCTACCGACCGACCGACAGATCAATCAGTTAATCAATCAATCAATCAGTCAATCAATCAATCAGTCAAGCAAGCAAGCAAGCAAGCAAACAATCAGTCAGTAAATCATTCAGTCAATCAAACTAACAAGCAATCAGGCCATCAATTCAAAATACAATATACGTATTATAAACATTGATAAAAACAATAAAACTGGTATAACACAACATTTGGGTTAACAGTGTTTGAAAAGCGCAAACCTTCTTAAAATGAGTACATAAATAAAATTTTAACCAAATATGTTATTATGCTATAATGCTGACATGCGAATTATCAAATTAAGAGAGTAATAGGCAACTAATTGTTCTCAAAACAATAAATTGTCAATATAATTACACTATGATCATTCAGTTATTAAAATGTACTCGACCAATGAACGCATCACTCTGGAGCACAACCACCAACAGTGCAGTAATCAACCAAACCGCGTTGTCCAGTGTTAGATTATACATTAAACACTACATTAAAGAACAAAACCAATGACGGATAGGTTAGACATTTAAGACATATATGACCTAGCATGACAATTACTTGCTAACAGTGGTGACACAGTACTAATAGTTAGAAAACCAGAAAATACAATAACCTTATTTACATGTATAATAGACAGACAGGACCGCATATAATTGCTGACAACGATTGTACTTAAAAAGCAGAGGAGTGTACATAATTAAACAGCATAAAAAAAGTAACGTCTTACATAACATTTCAGTCACGCTAATAGTCACACATGAAGTATGTTATACTTAGAAAATTTTAATATTTTGTTTGATTTATTAAATTGTAATACACATATTTTCGAACGCGAATTATAATGAACCGCAAAAATCAGTCCAAATTTATAAATACAATCTAGAAGTATAACATCTTTATTGCAAACAAATAATCAATAAGGCTTAGATATGTTGGTTAATAATTCCCGAAGCATACATTAAATATGCGTTACTAGCTATATAGATGAAGTCCACATTATGTAGAAATGAAAACGGTTCGCATCCGAAGACGTACGAGCACGTACCCCCTATGTCAATGTCGTATAAGTTTACAATCGGGGTGTGTTAAAGTGGACATATATTGTTAAACACTCATATGTTTGAATTTGATAAACAAACTCAGGTGTCTGTGCTCAGCAGAAAATGCTTCTATTCAACTTTCGAATTCGGCTCCAGTATAAAATAGACATTAGCGTTGGCATGATCTTGATCCGGTATTTGGACACATTTCGTTTTATCAACGTCGAGGGCAGCCTTTAGGTGATCGTATTCATCTGCATAGTCATCCTGTACTTTTCCAGTAGTTCTTACTGTTGGTGTAATCAGTGTGCCCGAAGCATTGTTTTCACCTTGATGGAGATGATTATACTCGCATTCATCGCCTGGCGAAATACAATCGATACCTAGTGTTCTAACGGGGTTTGCAGTATTAAACTTTCCACCTTTATCTGTGTATGTGGACGTTTCAATTACATGCTCATTAGTTTGTTTGTGCGAGTATGTATCGTGACAGCCAGCCACATTGTATGCCCCACTCATACCTGTCGAATCATGACCGTTGGTATCGTTCTTAAGCATCGAATGATCCAGAATTGTGTTATGCATCAATCCAATCTTATTGAAATATGGCTTCAGCTTACCACTGTCTTTCATTTGTACTGGAACCATACCAATTGGGTCAATAGTATGATACTCGTTAGCGTCTTCAGCTTTTGTTTCAAACTCGTCTGATATCGTATGGTACATATTTGCGAACTGTATGGTACTATCATCCGCGTAAGTAACAGAGCCAACGTGGCCGCGTTCTTGTTGATTGACAGCACGTGGTCCTTTACTTGCACGATTGGTTCGTTTGGCAGCACGTGTATGTGTTGTTCCAGAATGGGTTTCTTCCACGTAATTGTTATTGACATGTTCACTGGCTTTGGTCTGCTGGTGGCGTATCCCTCGAATTTTGCGTCTAAAAACAATCGGAAAATGCAATGGATGAATGAACTGGTGAATGGCTGACTCACGTAGTGAATGGATCCACCGACCAACATATCAATCAATCAATCAATCAGTTAATCAATCAATCAATCAATCAATCAAGCAAGCAATCAAGCAGGTAATCAGTCAGTAAAATCATTGAATCAGTCAAACTAATAAGCAATCAAGCAATAATCAACCAATAAACTGAAGAATCAATCGATCAACCGATCAATCAAACATACAATCATTCAGTCATTCAATCGTTCAATCAATCAATACATGCATGCAAATTATGAAATCAATGTAAACTTGATAACACATAACAAGAGCAATAATAATTATTATTGACATAGTAAATTTCCAGCACAGTTAATTGTCTAGGACATATTAAACGAAATGCTGTATTAATGACATATTACCTCCAAATGCATATCAGAAAGGTTCCAATGAGAACCAGGCAGCACATCGAAAGTGGCACAGATATATAGATGTAAATCGGTTGACCATGTCCTTTGAAATAAAAAGAAAAAAACAAAACAAAAAACATTTACAACAAACCACTAACTGTATTATTACAGTGACACGCAATGTCGTATGACATGTTAATTGCAATTTGCAATTATATAAATATAAACTCCTTTAAAATCGAATATTTATTCTAAAATTGTTTTTGGGACAGTACAATTTTCTGGTGCACAATGATTTTTGTTATAAGGAATATATCAAATGTTTTATTTTTGTATTTATGTATACGGTAACATTGTAACGCTCTACGTGTATTTGAATGACAACACGATTATGTACGTTTATTGACTTAATCACATTAAAACCAATTACTTATTCTTATTTTGACCGCAATACACTTCATTCTGATATCGATACTGACCTGACTGCTTTACAGAGACAGTTGATGCAGCTGGAGATTCGTTGCTTGTTGAAGCGACACTGCTCTGTTCACTGCCTCCAGGTGCAGTGTGAAATGTGCCCGTTTTAAAGTGGGTTGTAGACATCGATGATAATATGGTAGATATCGAACTGGACAACCTTGTCAGAGTAGTACTATTTTCAGGTTTATCTGAAAATAACATTAATAAAGGTCTAATGAAACATGTCGTTTTTCGTATTTAGGTTTTAGGTATATAATGATATGACTAACCATGTTGGTGCTCAATACCTTCGTTTACTTGCACTTGCATGCTATGCAAATGCTATACAAATCAATACGTATTAGCCAACGTGTGTTTTGAAATTGACTTTTAACCACATAAAGATGTGTCCAAGTTTATAAGCTATTTGCAAAGAATACACGTATCATTCGCTAATCATTTAATCTAATTTATTGAACACTATACAACACTGACTTCATATCGAATATTTTAGTGCACACTGTCCTTAAACGAGTTTTTTCCATGTACATAATTTCCGCATGTATGAACACGCTGTGAGTAAAACATTGCACATGACAATACTATTTATAACGCAATTGCGCAATTCCGAATTGTTGATTCGGAAGATAAAGTTAGTGTAACAAATTTAGCTTCTGACAGAACAAAAACAGGAAGAAAAACATAATGAACAGGGTGTTGTTAATTTCACCTATCGAAAGTCAAATGAGGAAGTCACGCGCAGTTGTATTGGATATAATTCCCATGTGAATATAACGTGATACATTTTGATAAAACATGCAGCATAATACATTTTGATTATTTATATAGGACCTTAAATCGAATATATTGTTATTTAGTTGATGTTTCTTTTATTTATTAAAAGAATTAAAACATAAACTTATAATGACGTTTATATAAGTTAATTGGTACATGCATTAATTATCCATAGACATCGCAGAATTAGATTAAGTCAGTGCAGTCGAGTTTTTTTGTAAACCAAATGCTATAAATAAATAAATACTAAGAAAAACTTTCAATTTGTATTCTAAATATTTTTTTCGTAGGCGAATCTGACTGACTAAATACGTTAGGATCATAATCGATTGAGGCCATTGGCCTCGAAATGCGGTACATATAGTTGTTCTGCGAACAACTAAAATGAATGCTTAAAATGGATAGGAATAATTTAGCAAATTACTGAAATTACAACTGAACAAACGTATGCTAACTAACAGTTATTGCACTGATGTTGCGAATAATGTATGTTATTGTGTACTGTTTTCAACAGAGCCAGTTATTTATCCATCTGACCGAGATCTGCTCGTGCATACAAGCGAAATTAAACGCCTTTGTCAAATAAATGGGTAACTTATTTTACATTTTACAAATAACGTGACTGATCGATAAAGCTGTCA
>JAPFQT010000119.1:0-32500 GCA_027627225.1 Congeria kusceri | reverse complement strand
AAGCAGAAAAAAAAGAAAAGCACGCGGAAACAGTAAAACCCTTGCGTTCTTATGATATTACTTTATTATTAATCTCCTTTGTTTTTCATATATATATATATATATATATATATATATATATATATATATATATATATATATATATATATATATATATGAAAAACAAAGAGATAAATAATAAAGTAATATCATTACATATATATATATATATATATATATATATATATATATATATATATATATATATATATGAAAAACAAAGGAGATAAATAATAAAGTAATATCATAACAACGCAAGGATTTTACTCCTTCGTTTCAGGCAAATGGCAAATTGCCGAGACAAGAATTTACTACTTTTAAACCGAAACTATCTTCATACTTCTTATTGGTTGCATATACATAAGACAACTATTGCAGTACCCATTCGAAAATTGTAGATATAAATTGTAGATAATTGAAGATAAATATCTGTAAGTTTTTAACTCTTGGTGGCAGTGGTAACTGAAGATTACCATGGGGAAGTAACCACTGCGGTGAGTTTGGAATGTAAGCTCACGTTATGCATTACGTATGCCATTAGTTACCGTTTGTTATCACTAGTTTGCTATATTTTATGCGACATATTCATTTCAACGCAAACGATACGTTAAGCTATATGATAATGTTTTGTATTTATAGTCATAAATATTATGCATTTTACTGAACACTCTTCATGTCTAGCACGAACGCTAATATGTACTTAAAACTTAATAAATCTTGTTTAACGCACATTTTTTGCATCAGAACAGATAATTACATAATCACATTTAAATGAACCAATATAAGACATAGATGACAATATCATTTTGTGCCTTAAGTTTGCAAAATAACTTTTCTTTGTACATAGAATAATTGTATACGACATGAAAAACTGCATACCATGCTTGAGTGTAGACCGGTTCTTAAGCAACTGATCGATATAAGTTACAGTTTGCAGCTTGGTCTAGAATCATAAACTACGGACACACAAAAGCAAAGGATCATAACAGTCATTCAACAACGCATATTCGGGTATGAAGTTACGTTTTAAATCATGTAAAGGTATTCTATTTCAAATTCCTGTTGTATAAGGTATATTTTAGGTTAATTATACCGTTTACAACAGGTATACGTTACAATTATTGAGTTCAGAAATCGACGACAATAATTATCTCTACGTACATTTAATTCATTCATCAAAACTAAAGTAAAGTCTAGCTGTAGGTTAACAATAAGCGCTTTAATGAAATTAAAACAGTTATGTGTGTGATTAACAAACATATTGGGCGTATCACATTATATAGCGCGTGCTATCATTACAGTACGATAACAGTCACAGCAGACGTCATAAAGCACGCATATCTTAATATACCAGTGCTTTTTTGCAGTAATTCGTTTAATATAAAACGTACTAAAACACATACAAAAAAACAGTATTTTTATGTGATTGACGGATAAACACTTTTTCTGTTATTTATTTACAATGACGACACACATAACGTTGTTTATGTATTGACAAGATGCCAATCAATAACTTGACTCCACAACAGATAATAATAGAAAAAGGGTTTTCAGTATTAAAAAGTAACAATATATTGTTTCTAGATACTATCGCAATTCACTTAACAACTAACTGCACTTTTAAATCATTCACTTCCGTTACAAACAAAGCGCAACTTTATGAGAAATCGAATGTAACCAACTCATTATATTACGTTATTGACCTTAAAATCTCACATGGGTTTTACCATGTACAGCCCAAGTTTAGTCGAAATGCGCAATACCCGAAGAAAGCTAGAATGCTGGAATAGGATTCCAACTATGATATAGCCATTTTATACTGGATATTAATTGTGTACATTTTCGGTATTTAAGCTACATGCTGGCAAGCACGGTTTTGTTTATTACATATATCATAATACAATGAGACGTTTTAAATTACCTTATAATCGGTGCCATCGTGCCGTACAACAAGAGGAAAAACAAACCCAGAGAGCTCATTTGTTTGCCACGTGTATTTCCCATTTGGTGTGCAACTAAAGAGAACATCATAATGTGACCATTTGCCTTATCTCCTAATAATAAAGAATAATATAAAACATTTGTCATGGATAAAAATGGTGATCAGGATCACAACTTAAATATATTCATATGTGAATTAGGTCATTTCCAATCTGCCCAAAAGTATGCATGCAGATTCGAGCATTAGCTTTCTGCATTAAGTTGCTTACAAACAAATAAACGAACGAACGTACAAATAAAATCAAACCAATGCCGTCAAAAATGTAACACCCCAAAGAAAAGCGAATGTTTAAAATGTAAACTAGTCATTTTCAATGTGGAAGATCCTAAACACTGTGGTTCTTTATTTAACCAAATGATTAGTAAATTAAAACAGAACAAATATCAATAAACAAACATTAACAATAATTACAAAACACGACACATAAGGCTTAAAATAAGTAAATGTGCAGTATTAAATCATCAGCTGACCGTTCCAAGGCAGTGACCATTGTTTTAATCATGTTCGTAATTTAATGTCTGTTTCTAGTTTTGTTTTTGTGTGTATGCATTGGATAGTTTTGTAAACTGGTCACTGCCACAAATGAAAGTCATGCAGTTGTTTATTAATGTTTTCAGGCGGAACAAAAATGAATCTGACCTGTCTCATTGCCATACACATTCCTTACATTGAACTGCACCTCGTTTTAACACGATACCGCAAAGTAAATTTACAAAGCCACACAGATTGTGCATTATATCGGGATTTATCTGGAACAAATAATCAGATGTCCTTCCAGGGACGTATATCATATTTCGCTATTTCATTAGACCATGTCGGTGTCATTTATCATCCCGAGCAAAACTTATAGTTTCGATACCGATACAAAAGCAAGACTAGTTTGTACACAGTGCTTGTTAGGAGTTACATTTCAACATTTTCTTGACATTAAAGTCAGTATATACTGCGGAAATCAAGGATTCTTGTCATTAGATGTTTTAATTAGACATACTTCTGAATTTTGCAGTTTCTCCTTACCAATGATATATATTGCCCATAGTTATATCCTGGTGGAATCAGTTTCGGACGATGTTAACAATCAAATGATACATTTTCGTTCATTAATCTCTAAAGGATGCAATGTTTTGTCACATATAAAAACTGTGAACAGTTTTCTAACATATAATATAGCAAAATATAAGTTATTTTGTTTACAACAAAATAACAACAAACATCGCGGCACCTAAACGTCATCAGTTTCGGACGGTGTACAGATGCGTCGATTTATATTGGAATTAAATAAGAAAGGGCAAGTAGTACTTATATTGGGGAACTGAACTTCAAGTCGTGTTAGATGAATATGAAACCTCTTAGCAACACATTCTAATGGTAGACTCTTGTTTTAACCAATTGTAGAGATCTGTCATGTCTTGGGGGAAATATGTCAACCTATGTTGTTTTTTTATCAGGTTCGTGATGCTGTAATAAAAAGTAGTCTTGATCGTGAACGTAACAACAATTCATAACGAATATGTAGGTGATAAATAACCTTGTTACCGTATTTTGGAAACACCCTGTACCAAACGGGTTTTAAATTACGTCACATTGAAACATAAATGAATGACATCAATTCGTGGAAATTGAAATTTTGTCCAAAAATAATAATAATATGGGAAAATATTGAGAAGCATAAAATGGACATAAGGAAAGGTAGTATTTTTCAAACTACCTTCGAATTTTAATACATTTTAAACTTTCTGAGCTCCATATATGCGAATAAAATGATGCACACCGAGAAACTCCGCCCTGTTGACAAAGTGTGCAAAAATCATGAATCAAATTCCGTTTAACGAGAGATTATTACGATGTCAACAAAAACCGTCAAAAACTCATGTACGTCCGAAACGGATGCCGTGACGATATCATTATATTAAATTATATCTGTATTAAAAGAACAAATTTCAGCAAAAAACTTTAAGCTTAATAATATTACTTACGGGCGACATAATGTTTACAATCAAGACTGAGCTGACATATCATCATCAAAGCGTACATTTTAAAAGGGGGCTTGTATGAAATCAATTCTCCGTCAATCAACAGACTTCATCATGACATAGCCTACGAATAGATTTATCAAACATTATATTAGTCCTTGTATACATCTGATCACATGACAAAGTGCAGTAGAACATTATTAATCGTATAGGTAATATTTAGTATAACACTACAATTGCTTTTTGGAGAAGAATACTCAGAATGATGACACTTTTATCATAAAGCGTCACGTGCATTCATATTTTAAACCACTGCTAATATAATCAGTTCACAAAAAGCACTTGATTGTGAGATGTAACCAAATGACCATTGATTGTACACTCATCGGAAATTAATAATATTATATCCAGAAAACGGATACAATTCAGCTTCTACAGTATACATTTGCAAAACAACTTTTTTTTGCGGGTGGGGGATGGGCTTTTGCAAACAATTTACGAAACTGGTACTGTGATTTAGTATAACTATGCGGATAATAAACAACGAGCAACCTGATCTTATAAACCATATCAAGTGCTGAAATTTCTGACATGTTTATCCCATTAATATTTAAATGGGCACCTGATTTATTAAGTTTTATTATTGTTTCGTTTTCTATGTAAAACAAAGCACATCATTATTAATTTAGCAACCCATACACATAGCGTTTGTCGCGAATTACGCGAATGTTCATTTTTCAATGTGTTCGAAATAAATGTCAAGTAGATTTTTACAACAAAATTAATGTCTAGTAGACGGAGCAGGCGGATTTGCAAACTCCTCGCAGTGTTAACTACCCCATTGGTACTCTACAGTAATACCGCTGCCACCACGAGTTAAAAACTTACAGATTTGGAAGTTTTCAGAGGAGAGAATTATGAGGAGATTGAATATTTATTTTGTACAAATTTTAATTTTATCATTATTTTATTTATAACAAAGACAAAGACATGTTGCATTATTGGTCCAATTATATATATTAAGAGTTAAAATGATAAACAAAAAATAAATAAATAAATAAGTTAACATAAAAACGCAAGGATTTTACGTTGACCACGTTTTTATCATGTGCTTGTCCACGATTTTATTTCGCGCCAAGTGTTTACCTATGGTCACGTGGAACATCGTGTTGGCAGGGATTTAAACCAGCTATGCTGGTACACAGTTAAAGACGTTCGCAACAAAAAGAAAATAATTGTGTTAATTCTGCTTTTGCTTCACTTTTTTATAGTTCATGTATATCAGTTACAATATACTATTTCCATTTCTAATGTCCATTCAAAGTACATATTTTTAATAGTAAAAGTTTATAAAGCACATTTAATAATCAAAACACACTTATGCAATGTATTTCCAAACAAATTAGTTTAGAAATGATCCTTTAAAAATATATCCATTATATTGATACGTTGTTTATGTATGTTAAAACGAAACAGAAAAAGGCCACACAGGTACCTTTTATGAAATCCAGTATTTCCCAAACAAGTTCGGTGAGCCATTCTTGTTATTAATGTTTTGGTGTAAGTATACATTGATGCATGTATGAGCGGTCTTTTAAGAAAATCTGTCGTTTGGAACATAATATGCATTTGATAAAAATGAAGTTTCATAAAGCATTGTTAGTTCCATTAGACACACTTCAATGTCCAGTCAAATTTATTATGTTAGCAGTAAATGTAGGTAAAGCGTTTTAATTATCAACATAGACATGTATATTACCAAACAAAGAATGTACACACATATCAGTTGAAAGAACCATAACCTTGTTTGAAAAAAAAAACACAGACAAAAAACTATCATATATACTTAATTATTGATAAAAATCCAAACTGAAAAAGGGGCTTCGACATGTACTGTATTCAAAACACACTATTTCTTGAACAAGGCCTGTAACCCCTATTGTTTAAGACTGTTTTAGTTTCAGTATACAATGACGCATGTATGTGGGATCTTTTTACAAAATCTGTCGTTTGGAACAAAAGATATTCGTATATTTGATAAATTGTTGATATTTTCACGGGCATATTTAATGGATAATTAACCTTGTTACGTGTCCTTAAAAGTCATTTTTTAAATGATAATTGTAGATAAAGCGCGTTTCATCATTAAACTGCACTTGTATATTGCCAAACAAAACTTTAAAAAAGTTGCATTTACAAATATCCATCTTTGTTTGAATATAAACGCTTTATATTATTAAACATTCTAAGTAACACAAACTGAAGAAAAGGCTTCGACAGGTACCGTATTCAAAATTAAATATTTGCGGAAAAGGCTGGTGACCCCTATTTTAAAAGACTGTTTTAGTTTTAAGCTACATTGATGCATATTTGTGCCAATGTTTAAGAAAATCTGTCGCTGGAAAGAAATGAAAGGCAATTGTCGCGAACGTCTTAAAATCTCTGCGCGGAGGGTGGAGTTGAGCGGTGTTTTAAGTAACTGCTCCTTCTGCGGTCGGAGCAATAATGTAATACGTGCATTTCATGTTGTATTACATAATGTTTTCATGTTTATGTAGATTCTAAATTATTTCGAGCATTTATGTCTGACGGAACATGGCTGTATATATATAAGCGTGTTATCACAATTCAAGTTAGAATTCATAAATACTAAAAGATTGAATTGCTTATATTGGGACTTAAGAAAGAATCATTATATACTCAGTGTAACACACTTTGTGATTTCATTTTGTGGATGTATTTTCTTGTTAATTGGATTAAAAGTTGTGAACTGTTTTTTTTCGTTGTTACACTCCTTGGGGATTCTCGATCAAAGACAAAACATAATCAAATGTCCAGTGTGGTTGCGTTGTGGTCTTATAATGCAGTCCAAGACAAAAAAAATGAAATTGTCGCCACAGAGTTCGAGAATCAAAATGTACATTGTTGTTTAACATTGTGTACTGTGTTGTGCTTAACTCTGAACGATTACATGAGCAAAATACATAAAGAATATAAATGCATTTTCTGCAAACTTCCGATGTAATAATGCAATATATTTTGACACACACGATGCATCAGCAGGCCAAAATCTCATACAAATCAACAAATCATCGTTCTGGAATGGGAGCACCTTTTGCAATACATCTTCACTAGAACTGTCCCTGTTATACAGAAGTCAGTTCCATTAATTGTAATTATGTTAAGATTAATATAATTATCAGAGCGCAAAGCGATAAATCAAAATGCATAATTTATAAGATTAGGAAAAGAATTAACAAAAATATACAAGCCGCACCAATACCAATTTATCAATTTTGTCGTGTCATGCAATCATCGGTACTTGCTGATTACTTGGACAATTGTCTAGTCTCCATATTTGTTTGATTATTAATTATATGAATACGCGCGCGATAATGTTATATGTAGGCTAATCACTTAAGTCTGCTTCTGCTAAGGAAGTCCTTAGTTATAGAATGAAAGCTGTAGGTTAGCTTTCTATTATTTGTGTGTGTCATTAAGCAAGTATATTCAAATACATTTAATATAATAATGAATACCGCACAGTTAATAAAGCATTGTTAAACGCAATGTTCTTGATTATATAAACAATTGACAAACGTATATTATTTTATTATGTTAAGAGTTGTCATCGATGACACTTTCACGGGCGCGGAAAATTAGTGGTGGTACAATCGATATGAACGAAATGTGCATGACTACTGTTACGCGCATGTGTGAAGTGGTGGTACAATCGATATGAACGAAATGTGCATGAATACTGTTACGCGCATGTGTGACACTGATTAGCGTAGTTGAATGTAAGAAAGTTTACATTTAAATGCGGAATTTGGTAAACATGAGTTCGCATCTTCTTGGAACTGTTCATATGTAAAAGTTTTTTAGTGTTAATGATTTCATCAATATATACTGTCGCATCTCGAAAAAAGCTATAAACAGGAAGGCATTGTGTTTGTAATATTTGTCTGTACGCGAAATACCTATTACGTGAACCTTTAATGCAAACTTTATTAACAGTATTCAATATATTGACCAACTACCGAACATTGAAAAACCCTTATTTGAAATATTTGAAAGAAACCTTAACAATACTATAAGTAAGTACAACTACACATGAGAAACATGTGTAATTTTATTTACTGTCACTATTCAATACTCGACCTCAAGTGTTGTTTGTGCACAGTCCGCCTTCGCCAAACACTACGGTATGTTACCAATGTACCAGACAATGATATTAATTTAACACTTGACATCTGAATCTCCAGGTCATTTATTTATTAGCGACATTAATTTGCATTTGTAGAAAATGTCTTGATTAAAATGTAACACTTCAGTTGATATGTAGTTTTCCAGATTGCGTGGGCTGATTTTACAGCAAGGAGCTAATGTACGTATATCAATGCAGTTCTTTAAACGTCAACACTAGTAGGTACCAATGTAATCAAGAGGTGTACATGGTGAATACCTCGTTTTCAGCTAAAACATTGCCGGAACAAAATCCAGTGTACATATATTTGTGACTTACATCTGACTACTATTAGATATAGTAGAAAGAAGTCATGTACTAGTATATTGTTCACAACAATTTAGCGCGCAAAAACCGGCTTTACACCAATAGTTTTCGATATTGTATTGTCCAATCATAATATATTGCTATAATAAATATGTTTAATCTATTGAAACCCATAAACACGAAACTGGCTCTAAGTAAGCACGATGTAACATTAACTTAAGCTTTAACATCGAGTTCGGTGTCATTTTTATATCGATAAATATTAACAATTTTGGTTATCTTACTTACTATGTTGTCATTGGGAACACTGCATGGAAATGTTTGTTCTCTAATAACAGAACCGTACCAATGATGCTAGTGAAGTATATATTTATTGAACTGAATAGATAGAACCTGTAAAGCGGAAGTACGACATGTGTGAACTCTCCAACATATATTTAAACGCATATTTGCAACGACAATTTTTTTGTCCTTGTGCTATGACAATGAGTAACAAGGGCAATTGATAACGATTTAATAAAATCAACATTTGCCATGAACAAGCATAACGATTCATATGACCTCTACAATAAGAATTCTGACTATTTTAATGTGACATACGTAGAGAATATCACATGCATTTATTACCGTGTCTGGAAAATTAAAATAGTGCATTTTTATGCAGGCATATTTCAACACAAATATCAATAGTTCTATATTAGCATGGAGTTGCTCTTTTATTACATATCTATAGTGTCAATAAATTAGCAATATAAACATGGAAGCAAACTCCATGTATATGAACATAACAACCAAAGGTTCATAGTAAACAATTATTGAGTACATACATATCCAAGTAGTTGGTGTTCTACTATTTCACTAAGTTGAATCTGAATATATTGGACGGAGCAGTGTTCATTGGATGGAGCAGTGCCTGTACTCAAAATGATAAATGCTTTAGCTAGATCTATGTTCAGAAACAAAAACAACAAACAGCCCGAAAGTGTTCCTTTTTCTGAAAAGTTATTCAGCATATATTTTAGCATTAGCAGTAGAGACCCTTTAAAACAATCGAATGTTTTTATTTCAGGCAAGTGAATAAATTACAAATCGTATGGATAAACTAGCAACATCGATGGTGAATACTGATCTGAAAATTCCATCGTGCATGTCGGATCAAATACGAAAAATGTAAACCTCCAGCTGCATTAGCAGGAGAGAACTCTTATCAACATAACAATGTCCTTTGTTCAATGTCCAATTTTCATGAAACACAGCACAATTCAAAAACACGTAACGAACACAAAACACAAATATGAATAAAACTGAGGTTACAACATTGGAACGGTAAAAGTATTGCAGGTTTAAATCGGTTTCATTGGATATACTTGGCAACTAACACCTTGCGATACCTGAGTTAGATGGATTGCATTATGATTGGTTATGTTTCCTGATGACTGCACTTTGATTTAAGTTTTAATCATTAAAATTGCAAATCATTGGCTAAGCATGAAGATAATGGCATATTTTCTGCTTTGTTAAATGTTATAAAAAGTGAACACTTCAATTTTTGAATGCCGCATAAACATTTGCCAGGTGATTATTCCGTGCAACAGGGTTTCACTCAATGACGGAAATGCTTAGAGTGGAGTGCGTGTTTCCAAGGGTCTGTCGTCAGGCTACAAGAACATCTGATCAAAGACTGTTAGGAAAAAATGGTGTGTATTGAATATAAATTAGCTCTTGAGATCATGTTCCATCGGTTATTTCAACATTGTGTTCATATTCTGATAAATTATATGCTGAATAAAATACGAGAAACTCAGAATTAAATTATCGTGAATGATACAGCAGTCGAATATTCAAGTATTAAGATGTACATAAAAGGGAATGATACGATTGACTAATTATATACACGCACTCGGATACACACTTTATATATTCGTATTCATTTTGTTGTGATAATACTTTACAAATATTGGGATTAATTTTGTAATTAATTGTGAATGAACAACTAAAAAATGCTAGGTTTTAATTAATTGCTAGTCTGATGTTTATTTCAGATGCTGTTTCCAATTCTTATTCAATCATTTTCAAATAAATATAGTTCTTTTGGAGTTACTCATAAAGCCGAAGGCTTTATGTATAAATTAGATACAAACAAACTTACCTTCATACATCGATGAAGCGCCGAAAAGAGCGTTTCATTTCTTACAATTACAATTATAATACAAATGTGTGTATACTTTAAAATTTTACCTTAAATGAGTACATTAATTTGGGATTTATTTTTGGCAATTCGCGCATCAATACAATGAAGTGTGATTCGTAGGCTCCGCCCCTTGCATTGCAGTAGCGTTGTGTACATGTCATTCATTTGACACTTTACAGTGGTATCTTAAATAATATAGTAGCCCTGGTGATAAAATTTGCTTTTGATTTACTATTGGTTTGGTTGATATTTCGTAAGAGCAATTTTGAACAAGGTGTTTTGTATACATGTAGCAAGAGACGGAAATACTGAAACGCGTTCCAGTTTAGATTTACGACTGAAGGCTAAACGAGTCGAAAGTTGTTTTCAGATAGTTCCAATTTTGTGAACGCCAATATACGTGTGTGGTTGGAATCGTTCTTTATGCGTCAAATATATTTAAATAAGTAATGTTTATTTTTACATTTGAAACGCTATGTTTCATATGTATCTTTTATTTCTTTCTTAAAACGACCCGTTAGGCCCTCGATGTTAGTCAATGTTTACACCCATTATGGCATGCATTTTAAACCGTGTGTTGTAAAATAACACCACATTTTTTTGCACTTCGTGTTGAAACGTTTTGTGTAAGAAATTCGGCAAAATATAACTTAGACTTTGGATATAAAATCAAGGCGAGAAAAAGGAAAACGACTTTTATTATTTTACTACTGATCAAAATATAAAATTTATTGAATTGTGTGTCCTCGGCCGAAAATATATACTGTACAGTATACATATGCTTTTCACCACCTGTGTGACACAATTTGAAAAGGTCAATTGTTATTCATCTTATTTGCATAGAACTATGAACATGGAGAATGTTATTTCCGTTGTAGTCAACGCTACTAGTAAATAACTATTCTTTCATTTTAAAATACTTTTTTGCTTCAGCTGTTGATGAAACTCCAGGCCCCGAGTGATAGAACTAGTTACAATTCACCACAATAACGATTCGCCACAGGTTAATGACGATTCGTCAGAGGGTGATAACGACTTGCCACTGTGTGTTATAACGATTCTCCACAAACTGGATGTACAAGATTTACTTCGCCCTGTCCTGGAATGTAAAGGATAAATGTTGGAGAAAATGAACGGGTGAATTTTGTGCAAATCATCCTTGGCATATGCTTAATTGACCAACGCGAGCCTACTTCGAGGAGTGTTTTGAGCATTGCAGCCGGCGAGTCATTTGCTTACTTGAAAATGCGATTTTTACAATGATAAATGGGACATTCAGCTATCAGACGTGACAATTTGATACAGCTGGCACATTTTTTGACGTATTCTTGTGGTATTCTTTAGCAAGCTCCACGGTAGGACTGCATACCATGCTCGCTTGGTTTCCGGTGGCTTCCTTGTCAAAAAATGTGAGACGTGTGTTCAACTGGATGTCTGTTATTTGACTGAAACCTGTTGTTTCTAAACCGTTCTTTGCCCTAATCTGTAATATTGTGCATTTGTATGTTTGTGTTTGCTAAATTTCATTTGTTTTCCTCTTTTGATAAATATAAATGTAATTATAAATATTAAATATTTTTACCCAAAAAGTATTTTCATGTTTGTGTTGAATTTTCTCTCTAAGTTCTTTCTTTCATGCATAATGCTCATCAAATAGGCAAAAACAAACAAACTACATACATTTTACATGTTTGACAATGCCATGTATAAATGTGAATACATATGTTAAACTGTATTTCTATGTGTGTGGTTTTTTTCTGACAGCACTGCATGTAAACAACAATAAAAAGTAGTCCCTCATGAATATTAATAGAAGCAACCGGCTTCATTGAAAAATAAAGCCTGTCACATGATGCATTTCAGCCAATCAGAACACTGTAAAATGATGAAACCAAAGGAGTTTGTAATTATAACTGTTTATCGTGCGACGTATATTGCATTTGCTTAGATCAGACAAAAAAGCCGCAAACTCTACGGTTATATCACTTTCGCACGACTAGGGTGATAATTTACTAGTCTCACGGTATGCGGCAAACATTTCTAACAAGTAAAATAATTGACGCTAACATGGCCAACGTTATGAGCTAAAAGGACACGCACAGCGTAAGTTAGGTCGCTTTGACTCAATGTAATGCCCGTGTGGGAGAAATAGGGTCGGTAATGATCATTAAGCTACGTTGTCGTATACACCCATAGGCACTTCTAACTAGACCTTCGCTTAATCAGCTATAACTTATGTATTTTTATCCCGAATTCCTCCAAACGTTTTAAGAACACAAAATAATATATTATACTTTGATGTATTTATTTTCCTTTATCTGAAATTTCGTTTTCCTACAAAAAAAAACAACAATAAACTATCAAAACAAAAATTCGTACAAATGCTAAAACGAAATAAAGTCAATTTTACTGTTAGAAATTAAGAGTAGTTATTTTCGTTATGTTCCTTTTATTTTGATTAAAACTCATTACACATAATGGTTAATAAATTTGAATCTAAATAAAGAGAAAGAGTATTGTATAATAATTACTCCACACCCAAGTACATATACGTGGAATGCGGCCTTTCACATACCAAAGGCGCGCGCGCGTCTTGTATACTACACAGTAGCCCTTTCCAGGTTTTTTTCCATTTTAACATTTAAACTCCCCCCTAGCACACTGGGTAAGACGTGACACCTGATATTGGCCAATTATCGAGCCAAAATAGAGCAGGTTAACTACACAAACGGTAAGTTTTATGCCGATTTAAATTAATTCGTTGATAATATGCTATAAGCAGTTGCTTATGTAGACTGCCTAATAAATTTGGAAGACATTGATTTAATTGATATGACCATGTTGTAGATGAACAGTACATAATCATCGTTTAAAAAACAAATGCTCGCTGAAAAATTGCCGGTCCTCGCTCATTTCAGTCAATTATTTATTATTTTAAACATGTATAGAAAACGGTGAATCGATCGATTGTTTACTTATGCTATAATAAACACATGTTCCAAGTTCCAGTAATTTTGATAAATAAATGGCTGAGATATGGACTGCAATATTATTGTGACAGGTGTACTGGGGATTGATTTATTCTGTTGCTCGTGTACGGGGTATTGCAGGCTACTGTACTGAGTATTGTTTACTAATATACTGTGATGTCTCATCGGTGTAAGTCAGCCGGTGTATGGTGGGCGTCTTTTTTGGTTGTTATTACACCTTAGTTTGACAGAGTTAGCGTTTGGTGTACGAGTACGGCATTTGTCGTTCGAATGACTTTAAATAGCATAGTGTATATGGCTAATTGTGTAACTTTGCCTGTCTTTAGTTTATTGGTATGTTGCTTTAACAGTTTGCATAGGCCGATAAATGCTAGGACGTAAATATGTTCATGTACTCAGTCATGGGTTTATCGACAAAATATTTAATTGCTCGCTAAAACCCGGAATACGATCAAGCTTGCACTATAAGTTCTCCGTTTATGCTAGGTTCCCACTGTCGTGCGATCCGCCACGATTGGCTACTTGTAGCTGATCGTGGTATTTGGCTCCGATTTTAAACTTGGATGCGATTCCATACGTTTTGATAAGAAGTTTTACGCTGGGTTGCGATCTGGTCACGATTTGTCAAAAACAGGTGTCACGATCTTTTCACGGTCTTATCTCCAGTTTAGATACGATTACATACGTTCCGTTGGGATTGTTTCAAACGAGTCCACGATTGGGTCTCCAGATACGTGCAGATAAGTTCTGATACGCTCTTCAAGAATCAAAGCGCTCCGTTAGAATAGGACACGATTGTGGTAGCAATATCTGTTACGATCATGATCGAGTTCACGATTTGAGCTACGGCTGGACCCGAATGATATCAATAAAGCCCGACTGACTATTGAGTGCATTTTTTCTTGGTATCGCAAGACAGCTTAACAGAGCGTGGTGTTTTTCTTGTTTACGATCGATCCCGATCACCACGATTTGAAAGCACGATTATATACGATTTGTCGCGCTTTGTTACGATGCAATAAGATCTGATACGATGATCCTGATGGAAAAAATGATCGCAGTTAATCGTGTTAATCGTAGGGAATTTTTGAACCGTTCAATAATTTTTCTACGATTTACGCGATTGGCACGACTGACATACAGATCTTATAAAATCTGATATTATTATGTCTTTTTTATTTGTGTTTGATTAAATGCAGAGATAATCGACAACGCCGAATGTTATTCTCATTTGCCTTTTCTTTAGCGATGGTGAATTTAAATAATAAAAGGTGATTGTGATAAAACAGCCCTGCACTGGTGCCTCTGAGAAGAAACGTAAACGTGAGTTAAGATAAGCATTTAAGTTACTTGATTTACTTGAAACATAAAATTGTATTTAAGTAACAATTTCATCAGCTGTCTTATTTTATAAGTCATATAAAAAAAAGTATAAAAAGTATGGACTTGTTAGCTGTGCAATATCATGTATGTCGCCTCGTTCAATGTGGATTTTGCTGTGCACCATCACACGATATTGGAGTGCATATTTGTATAATTATTATAAATCGATTCTGCTATTATTATTGTATAATATTTTGTATGTCTCGATAAAGGTTTGGATAATAACTATTTTATTTAATGAAAGTTAGGTATTTATGGTATAAATCATCAAAAACGGTAATGGCTCTTTGCGCATACCCAGTACACTAAATATTGATACAATGCAGTACTCCGTACACGAGAATGCAATACTCAGTACACAAGTACACAAGTTGGTATTGATTAAAAAGTAGAACTTATTTAATACGCAACAACAGTAGCTGACAATTTCAGGAAATGTTCTTTATAGTATTCGTAAGCAATCGCTCGATTCACATTTTTCTAAACAGGTTTAAACTCATCAATAATTGAAAGAAAGAAACGAGGAGCTGCATTTTTTCAACGAGCAGTTTACGTTTATTTACTGATTATTAACTTTTTTTTTCTATCGGTCAAAGTAAGTATATTACGGTCTTTGCAATTTAGTTTTTGGCAGTCTAGGCCACACATACAAGTCTAAAATTGTAAACAGAATACTTGAAATCGGTGTTTTACTTAATGTTGTTGGAGTTGTGTTCTATGTCGCTGCTGTTTTGTGGCTCGATAATTGACCAATATCCGGTGTAACGTCTCATCCAGTGTAGCCATTGTTACGGATTAATTTACATTTATCAAATATCACACACAGTTTAGAATTTTGTCACGTGATTCTTTGTGTAAAATAGATTAAACGTTAATCACGTGATATCCAAGTACAATGATTGGTTAAAATTGCAGATTTATTTGCAATTGATTGACATTTTTGAAACATCTATTATTCATTATGGGATGATGTCATTCATGAAATAATTGATGTTGAATGTTTTTGTAGTTGAAGTGTCGTTGCTAAACGACTTGATTATAAACTGCATCGAATTTCTACATACACCACGATTTTCTCGTACAATTGTTTGTTTTGACGCATGAAAGCACAAGGATATATAAATGATCACTGAGCCGTTCGATTTTTATCATAACTGTATTGGAAATTGTGTATGATGGGGCTGTGCCAAATTTGAAACCGATGCGATTTGTCAATTTTTAGATCACCACAATCAAAAACGGTCTAGTTGGAAGTTCCTAGTGGTGTATGGACAGTTTTATAAAAAACAGTTATATCACAATAAATATAGTTGAGGCAAATGTAAACGATAGTATATTTAATATGCTCATACGTTGTTTATATTTCATGTCATCAGTTGTTGAGAAACTATGTTTTTTTTATATAATATCATGTTTGTATACAAGAAAATTAAGAAACATAAACCACAATCAACAGCAACCAAAAACGATGAAATCTAACGCGTTGCAATTCATGTTAATCATATTAGATTCAGATCAATCTGCATTGGTGCATTGCAGGAACTCGGCTACCATGTCGGTGTTGATGAAAGGTTGAAGGTATTTCGTTCGATGTTTTGATTGTCAACAAGTTTAAAAGTGAAGCATGGTCCAGCTCTATATCTAAATAAGAAAGTGTTTTGATGTTACAATTAATGTACACGTAATAGGAGCTTTGAAAATACAGTTGTTTTGGATTGTAATTTTCCCAGTTAAAATGACAAAGCTTTACATATAACCACATATATTTGAATTACAAATATAGAACTCGTGCATATTTCTCGAATATCTGTCAACTAGTGTTGTGTTCAATTAGTTGCTTCCATATTAAAACCTCGATAGTACGATGTTGAACTAGTTCCCTCAAGCCAAAAAACAACAACAACATAAAAGAACTTAACGTGCAATTGTGGCATCGTTCTTAGAATTAAAATAAATGCGTTCTTAACTTAGGTTATAGAAATATTAAAATATAAATGCCAAAAGTAAATGTGTTACGACATAACATATTTTAGTATGTTTCACTTGAAGAAAACAATACAGATATATTATATTCTAAACAAATCCAGCAATAGTATCACTTTGGTTATTTTCTGAAATAACATTTTGAATTCTACTCCGCGGCAGCAGTATTTAAAACAAAGATTAATTTGTATTTGTATTTTTTTTCACCGGACAGTGTTGCTTTTGGCGGAAATACGCATGGATATGAGTTTTCGGATTAAAAAACAGGCATGTTGGTTATCATGTCAACCTAATTTGCTTGCTCTCAAAGACTGCTTCACAATAATGTACAATTGTGCTTCAAGTCATAAAACCTATGGCTAAATTAGATACTTGCTGTATCTCATAGTTAACATGGATCTAAGGAGGACATTGTTATTTATATGCACTAAGATTATAATATACTTTTATTCTCCAGAAGTGCAATTATTTTTTGACAAACATACAAACAATTCCGTGTGTGTTGTGTCTATTCAGTTACCTAATTGCTTAAGTTTAACAATATTTTTTTCCGTTAATTATTCATATTTTGTTGCAATGACGACAACTATTGCTGTGTTTATGTTGGAACATGTTATCAGTCAATACACTCATGCAAGTAATATAACAAAGATTCTAAATGTTATCGCAATGCATTTGACAACTAAATGCACTTTTAAATCATTAACTTCCGTTTCTAACAATACTCAACTTGATACCAAATCGAATGCAACCAACTTATTAAATTATCCAATCGATTCCACATTCGCACAATCGGATGTACCATGTGAATCCCATTGCATGCATGCACTGCAACGATCATTATGCCGTTTGGATAAATTGAGGAGTACAGGAAATATAAATAAATGTGCTAGAATAAAAAAACAAGGACAAAAGCCGTTTTAATGGTACACTACACCGCACACTTCGCCTGTATATATTTAACGAACATGAATCTTAGAAAAATAATCAGATGTCGGACCAGAAGCGTATATCACATTTTTCGATATTTCAATACGCCATATCGGTGCCATGTATCATCTAGAGCTACATAGATAGCGCTCGATAATAAAAAGAAACACATATCGTGTGTTTATTCATTGATGGTAAACAAACAAAACAGAAGCGATGACATTGAATTAAATCCCAATTGCAATCTTAAGTGACATTTCGCTAAAGAGTTGCCATGTATGAAGTGACATTTCGCTAAAGAGTACCCATGTATGAAGTGACATTTCGCTAAAGAGTACCCATGTAAGAAGTGACATTTCGATAAAGAGTACCCATGTATGAAGTGACATTTCGCTAAAGAGTTCGCATGTATGAAGTGACATTTCGCTAAAGAGTACCCATGTATGAAGTGACATTTCGCTAAAGAGTACCCATATGTGAAGTGACATTTCGCTAAAGAGTACCCATGTATGAAGTGACATTTCGCTAAAGAGTACCCATGTATGAAGTGACATTTCGCTAAAGAGTTCCCATGTATGAAGTGACATTTCGATAAAGAGTACCCATGTATGAAGTGACATTTCGCTAAAGAGTACCCATGTATGAAGTGACATTTCGCTAAAGAGTACCCATGTATGAAGTGACATTTCGCTAAAGAGTACCCATGTATGAAGTGACATTTCGCTAAAGAGTACCCACGTATGAAGTGACATTTCGCTAAAGAGTACCCATGTATGAAGTGACATTTCGCTAAAGAGTACCCATGTATGAAGTGACATTTCGCTAAAGAGTACCCATGTATGGCGTTTCATTGTAAAAAAGTTTCATTCCAATATCTCAAGTCGTGTTTTAGTTATTCATCGGAAACCTTGTTTTTTATTTTAGTAACAAGGACCTTGACCCAAACAATTTTATGTGCAATCTCCAACAACGTCTCGGTACAAGGTATTGATAGGTATGAAATAGGTATACAAGGTATGAAGTTTCATTGTAATTGTATTGAGCGGAAAACATATTTCTATAGCTAGTTGTTAGTAATGGTGACCTTGACCTGTCTCCTGTCACATATGCGTTCCCAAGCAGATTCACAATAATATATATATATGTATGACGTTTCATTATATAATCTAAATTTATTTTAGGGTTATTAAACAGAAAGCAAACATCTAGTTTAGAAATGGTGACCTTGCCTTTGACCACACACAACCCTTATGCAATCCCGAGTGAGGTCTCGATATAAGGTTCTATACATGTATATGAAATTGAATCGCAATTATCTCAGTTCGCTTTCCAGTAATTGATCGGAAACCGTTGTCTAGTAACAGTGACTTTGCCCTACAACCCACCCATCCCATATGTAATATTAAACGACGTCGCGATATAAGGTATCTATGTATGACGTTTCATTACAGTATCTCAATTCGTTCTTGAGTAATTGAGCGGAAACTCTTGTTCGTACTCGAGTTATTGAGCGAAAATTAACAGATTTTTCGTATGCAAGTTCACACTGGTTCATGGGCTTGTTCATTCACATATTGATTTTTGTAATGGGCTGTTCTCAGAGATGCCAGCATATCAAATTAAAAGACTGCAAACAGCGCAGAATCATGCAGGGCGGGTTGTCACGAATGCTGGGATGGACAAAAGCAACTCTGAATTACTGAAACTGTAATTGTGACATTGTATTGGTTGTCAATACGAGCAAGAATTATGTTTAAAATTCTCGTTCTAGAGTTTAGAAGTCTGTATGGAAGTGCTCCTTCATATATAATCAAACAAACTAGTGGCAAATACAAACTACGATCTAAGAACTAAGAAAAATCTAGCAGATAGATCGTTCTCTATTGTTGGACCGAAATAGTGAAATGCTCCTCCTAAGAACATAAGGTGCATCTCAAATGAAGGCCAATTCAGGCGAAGTTTGAAAACACACCTCTTCACCATTTTTCAAGTGTTAAATCTGTGTGAATGTAAAAGGTTTTCTCTTCACCATTTTCCAAGTGTTAAATCTGTGTGAATGTAAAAAGATTTTTAATATACATGACTGTAGATGTGTACATAATTTAGGACAATTATTTGTGAAGCGCAACAGAATATGCAACATAAATGTTTGCGCTATAAAAGTGCTCCTTTGATTGATTGATTGCAGTGAATACACGAATATTCAACGTTACCTTGTAAATGTAAAGGATAAAATGGTTGTTATTTATGAACCATATTGCAAGGATAAGGGTGTTGAAATATTTCTGTAGCCTGACCGAACAACTGGCATATGAGTTTGCTGATGACATAAATGTCATAAACAATACACGCCTTCAATTTAGATAAATCACCGTAATTATGTTACGGTTATTATTCCACATCACTGAGTACGTCTCCATGAGCAATGCTCAAAGTGGTATGCTTGTTACAAATACATGTTAAATAGAAAATATACAGTATAACATGCAAGCGGATGACAGAACTACAACAATTCAATATTTATTAATGAAAACTTAAATAAACACATAAAAATCTATCAATTAAATTATGGACATGCACTCTTATATATGCTGAACAAGTTAATATTCTTGCCATTCTGATCAGTGGTGTCAACAAATATGATCTTCTATTCTAAATGTCAGCCTGTTAAATAACATTTTATTGATGGTGTTATAACCTTTGGGTTAAATGATTAAAACATTAGTCATGGCAAACACGTACGTGTCTACAGATCCGGCAAAGATGAAAACTTAAAGCATACACAAAGTTTATGTGCAACGTGTTAAATGGCTGATTTAATTTCAGAAAAGCGCCATTTTGACGAGATTGTCTGCTTAAATATGCATTAAAATAAGATCCATTTTATCAGTGTTTTGCTGACAATTAATTAAATACATAATGGGAAGTGCAGCTTGAAATGAGCATCTTAATGTTAAGCACATCAAGTTCATGCTTTTCGTTTGAAACCTTTTGGTAATCATATACAAGCTAACCGTGCAAGATCTGTCGCCTTTTATATAAATTGGAACAATTCATTCCATTGTTCTGAAACATGGATACTATTCCCATCATAACTTTATCCAATTGTCATTAATGTACATCCAGTTGCTATTTTTGTTAATAAACCAAAACTGCTATTCAGAAAATGACGTTGTTTTAAAAATCTTAAAATGGAAAAAATTTCAATATCCAATAAATCGAGTTTGATCATAATAAACATTTGGCAATGTCAACAACTAAAATTTTCATGGACTTAGATAATAATTTATTAAATATTATACTATTGTATAATTTATATTAGGACACCACAATAACTTTTATGTTCAATTAAATTAATAAGCATTTGTTATGCAGAAAATATACTTAACTAGTTATTTAAAAAAAGTCCGTTTATACATGTCTTTAATTATTGTTGAAATTACATCTCTATACGCAATAACTCCTCCGTGTAGCCTCCATACCGTTACATGTACATATACGAGTATAAATTTGTCTTTTATATTGCAACATCGTGGACTCGTTGAAACTCAGAGGAGTTTTATAATTCGACTTGACCTTTTTAGTTGATATTTATGTTTTTATGTATCCTCTATTGGATAGTAAACCTTTTGTGTTGCGTGAATATTTAATTACGGTCCACTATGACATGTTTACCTTTAACCTTTGTATTATAAAAGTTATATTTTGACTGTCTGATTGGATACGAATTTGCTACGAAACATAGCAAAATATAGATATATGTTAGCAATAATTGACTTGTCTAGTTCCCACGTTAATTGTAATTGACTTGCATCCGTTTGACCTTTTTTCAGAAGATTGTGACCAGTAACGTTAGCTCGCTTTAGTTGTAAAAATCAAAAGACTGTTCTAATTATAATGGAATAAATATAATAAATGCTACTCCAAATTTGGTAAGGATAGCGTGTTTTGTATTATTTCAATGGTGTAGTTATATTTGTTTCAAACATGCATGCTTTCTGCTTTATAGTCCGATCCGGGATTTGCCATGAATAGTTTAACCCCCCCCCCCCCCCAGCTTTTGTTAAAGGAATAATTTCCATTCATCGATACTCACAAACATAACCACGTGATAATTTGAATATCACAAACATTATGCACGTGCTCTATTGTATGAAATAGTTTAACCTCTTATCCAAGTGCGATGATTTGATAACATTGCAGAATAATTTGAAATTTGAATATGATTGACATTTGTGGAAGCGTCTATTGTCATTATTACAAGTATTATTTATTCATTATGTTTTCATGTACATCATACAGTATCTTACATATTTACATATTTCTTAATTTGATAATGATTATATACATGATACACACAATGAACTTCTTATAATTACTAAAAGAAATAACACATTCCATTTACATCTATCACTATCAAGTACAATTGTACATCTGCGTGATGTGAACCGTCGCAAAGAGTTAGTGCTTCGCTATATGGATTTCAAATACATTCCCGTTAAATTTACGTTTTCAATCAAAACAATAAACGCGTACATGCAATACATGAATTATCAAGTATTAATTCGTGTTTAATCGATATAATAGCATATTCCGACTTGGTATCCATCATATTCATAATTGTAGTTATTTATTAACAAACATACAGACACACTCTTTCGATCATACAATAACTATCCATTTACTTAATCCCATACAACCAGCATGTATAATAAATACTTAAAAACACATTACAGCTCCAAGGAAAATACATTTTGAACGTTCTTAATATTTAAATATAACATACGATGTACATTAGTCTTCACACTTCTGTACACATTTAACGAAACCCTATAAACAGCAGCAGGAGTGAAACTTTGGAACGGTCAATGCAAATCATTAGGGGTTTAAACCGGTGTACAGAATGAATCGCAATACGCATAATTATAACTGCATTTAACTCCAAAGCATTACAATTGAAATTAAATAGTATTACAAGAGAATATTCGTTCGACTGAATTACAGTTTAATAACACAATGGTTTAACGTTCAAGAGAGCAACACAATTGCAAAGTTATAAGGCACGATGAAATTGAGTAAAAACAGGTATCAGCTATATAAACTTATGTTCGAATCGAGTATAAGTTTGTAATGTATTCAACTTTTAAATCAATCTGTTTTTGTTTCGTTTGGATCCCTATCTTATGATCAAACATTCGTTATGCCATTATGCAAGTATGCAATTATGCCATTATGTATTATTAAAGTTCAAAAGAAATGTATTAACCTAGGCTAAGCACGAGAAAACAAATGTTTTTATCATATGTGTAAAATATGGTAATTTGATACATTTACTATTACATATAAATTGGCAGAAATAGTACTTTTCTACTTTATACAAGTTTTATATAAATAGAGGCTTAAAATCAGTAAAACCTAGGAATAAACACGGATTTATAAACTGCACCTGAGGTTTCACTAACAAATAAAATTAGTACGGACCGTCATGTATTAATCGAAGAAACATATATAAACCAAATCATCATGACTGACATATTAGGCAAAATTTAGTATTAAAGCAAATTTATATTCATTATGATGCCGATTGTTGTTTTCAAAAAATGTCATAAACAGTAATAAAACAGCACATATAACGGGTAGCATTAGGCTGTTAATTAACTATAAAACTTAACGGCACTACATCAATACTCCCACATCAGTACCTGCGTAGAAAGACACCACAATAAACTAGGTATTATTGGTCTCCTGACAAACGCATGCCGCGGCGTGTTTAAACTTGTTTGGAATTCATGGAACTATGTGTATTACGCATTATGTGGTCATGAAACATGTATAATGCAATCAATGCACTATTTTAGCGCATCATTAACAGCTTTGCAATTCGTTTTTGCTCCAGGTTCGTTCGACGGAATAATTAATATACGATGAAAGAATTAAAGTATATGGGCTGGAGGCCTGGTTATACAATACACTGAATTGAATTGAATTTAAACGTGTTATAAGTATGTTATGGTGTACATTGCATTGGCGTTTATTTCATTCGACTATGTACATGTGCAGTGCAGCTGGTTCAGCAGAAGTTTAATATAAGAAGTCTGACACTCTTGTTTCTTGTACTAGAAAAATGTAAGGTGTAAATGGTCTATAAATGAAACTATATACTTGGCTAAGTCACTCATTTGTCTAACAATGGTTTGGTCGATACTGGCGCTGTAGTATTTTTACAATGAACGCTTCAGAACTCAAAATGACATTATTTCTTATTGAATGTGTTGACACGTTCTAGAAATATGCCTTTGCTGATTTTTCATTCATATGTCTGAAATTTATTAACAATTTGAGGCCACAAACGTACATTACTTGTTTTACTTATACTTGACCGTAACATGTGTCTTAATGACTGGAGTAACATAATGGAATCAATTAAAATAAACTATTACCAAATTAATTTGCGTTAAACTTAATATTGCGTTTGAATTAAATATTACAATATATAATATACATGTCATACTGGTGTGTGTATTATAAAGATAAAGCATTGTTTCGACTTAGGAAATTGTTTTAATGCAACTAATTACATCATGTAATATTTGGCAGTTTGTTCTAGGTTCGAAAAATATGGACACAATTTGTATCATATCAATTATGGTTAGCAGCGATAACTATAATATTTTATTATATGTATTAAAAATCGTTTCAACAAATTTGACATAACACCCAATTTACAATAATGCATACCCGGGTGTATTGATACGTTTTAAATCATTTCAAGATATTTTATTCCAAAAATTCCTCTCGCTATAAATGTGTTTTCGTTGCTAATATCGTCACTACCAGGTCAATGTTTCTATCAATTTATTTCTATCAGAAATTGATGGTAACAATAATTATTTGTATACATTGTTTGAACCTAACATTCGCTTAATGCGTATCGAATATAAGCGAGTAAAATACATATGAGTGTCACACCGAAAACAAACACATTTTCTTTTTATTTTATGCTTTATTAACCTTTGTTTTACATTCTACTGGAAGGTATCGCGGAAATCATAACGTCATGACGTCACAATAATGACTTCATTTCACAGTTTTGAGCCCGGCATCGATGACAGTCCGTGTCATTTACTGTATTAAATCGGGACCCAAAAGTAGTCTCTGTGAGTGACATAGGGATATATCTCACTGATATGTTTGAATATTTCGCTACTTAGCATTAAATAAATACGGATATTAAATATAGATTACTCCAGCTGCATCAGCAGTAGAACTGCCTTATTAACAATTCATACTGTTCTTTAATCCTGGCAAGAGACAATACAACAACACTCACACTATGAATAAAGCTGGAGGGACTGGCGTATATGTCAATGCAATGCATTTATATCGTTACATTCTGTTGCAACTGTTTCACATACACATATCACCCTGAGTGTAGAGAATGTACAACATAATAATTATTAGAAATGTCATGAAACTAAGATGCAACATAAAGATCACAGGTGATCCGTTGTTTATACAACGCGATAAACAACTCAAAAACACGAAACGAACATGAAGCAAACTCACGATACACTGGGGTATTAAACTTGTTTCATTAACAGTTTAGAGAGTGTTCTGGTGTATATTGTGTTGTATGAGAGATATGCAACTTGGTCGAAATAGATGTCGTTATTTTTTGTTTCTTCTGCGTAAGGCGTAATCAAAGTTGTTGATTTCCGTTTCCGCTAACCGGACCTCTCCTAATTGTTGCGGCGACCCTAAATTTGTTTTCCTATTGATCACTAACTTTTTCCGACTTTCGGTAAAAAGGGCAGTTCTCGCTAATATGCGGCTTTTCGGTAATAAACAAAAATTTCGAATTAGTCTGCGTGAGACAGGCGCTCTTGGTAATGACATACCGTACGGTTCTTTGATTAGAGGCGTTTAAACATTTTACATGCAGTCCAGTATACCTAAACTGTGTGGTGAATATGCGGCGACGATACAAAATGTTAAAGAAGAAACAAAGTTATTTTTACATCCCCTACTTGATTTTTTTGGAGACTTAAGAGGAAACCAATAGTATTTTGGCATAATGCCTCTTGATTTGCATAATATGGTATATAGATGTTTAACAAACAAGTTACTTGTAATGGTACTTACTACACCAGATAGATAAACGTTGACTATCGACAACCTTGAAACGCGCCACGTTCTGGCATGATATCCACAAAGAAAATCTATAGAGTCACATCGAGTGTGCATTATCTCGAGATTTATCTGGAAAAATAATCAGATGTCCGACCAGGAACGTATATCATATTTCAACATTTCATTACGCCACTTCAGTGTAATTTATCATCCGGAGCAACTTTGATTCCGAACAGATACAAATACTGCCTCTAATTGGTATTCATCGATAGTAAATAAGCACAGTAGTTTGTTAATATTAATAAATAACAAAATTTATGTTATGATGTTATTTGTAAAAAATATTTTTTGAAGTAACCACAGTTTTCTGCCGCATTTGTGATGTCTTACACGTATGGGTTAAAAACATATTTCTCTATTTAGAATTTCAGTTAAAGCAGCAGTCCAGAAAAATGTTAATAAAATAAAACTTTGCAAAAATCGTTGCTAATGGACATCTTACCGATCAAAATACAAAAAATACCGCATTGAAATCGGTAAAATAATAACGTTTTTGTAATTTTTTATCGCCAAATTATCTGCACGCGATAGCTGGTGATGCCTCTGGAGAAAATCAGCATGTACATGTACATTAGTGTATACTCCGTTCGTACCAAGCGTTTTCGAACTTAGACATTATAAAATGCCTTTCGTAAATAGGAAACAGTTTTCGGTGGAATTAACGTAATTAACTTTCATTAGAACTAATGCCAATTTACGATGTATTGCATTATATTCTATGGACTGCGGCTTTAATGATCACCTTCAGGAAAATACATATCAATTAATTACATTACTTACGTCCGAGATAAAGATCGTGTGAATGCGCGTAACATATGTGAATTACACAATCAAAGCGAACCCTAACAATGACGCTTGCATAAAAATACCAGGTATAATCTACATACACAAAACAAAAACAATGAATACAAATGAGGTTACCGATTTGAACCGATAATGCAAATATATATTTGTGGTTTAAAACGGTTAAAGAGCGCGCCGAACTTCAAACATAGTTGAAAATGAATTTAAAAAATATACATGGTACATGTAAATTCAATTTATTCTCATGGATTGTTATGCACGATAATTCGGCATTCATTTAAATTACGATTTGGTTAGACATTAACCCAAGCACCAGAATAATAACTTTGTGAGGCACGAGTAAATGAAACAAAAACGATTAACAACTACATCTCGTCTTGTTAAAACGATTTCAAGACATATAAATCAGAGATAATCGGTATGCAATACAGAAAGTAACCATAATGTTGGGTGTTAAATGCTAGATTACTCAGCTTGATTGTACATGAGAATATGTCATGGTAATGTTTTCTCTATGAAGAAAAATACAGAAAAACAATCGTTTCACAAAATAAAAGAGCAAGTTCATGCATTACAAACTATGTGCAAAATATATATGGAATACCAATAAGCGTATTACCAAAATTCCATATACCATAATATTACCATTTTAACTATGGAAATAAATCACGTTTGTCATCCAGCTAGACGTAAACATATGCGGACTGATGCCACCTTACAATTAGCATTGGTGCATTACTGCGTGAAAGAAATCTTTCTTTTTTGCAGGTTAGCCGTTATTATTTCACTATATTTCATTACCACTCATGCGTAATAAAGGTAATTGCCTTCTAAGAAATTGAGCAAAAGCCGATTGTATCCATTCAAAATGACACTATTCTTTCTAATAGCATTTTGTGCACCTGTATTAAATGAATTATGTATTACGTATTATGTATTATGTATTAAATACGTGGACATGTACAGCTCGTTATATTTAAACAAGAGCTGCCAGAGGACAGCGCGCTCGACTATTCGAAGCATTTCAGTTGGTACATATTTTGGACAGTGGAAGTGGCATAAACATGTTGAAATGCAAAGTTTAGTTATGGCAATTATTTCATCAATTTATTCCAAGTTTCAAGTGAATACCTTTTGTAGTTTAGAAAGTATAATACTTTGGAACAAAAACTTTAACCACAAAATCTATATGAAAAGTGAACGTTCCTCTGTCAAAATATAAAACAGAGTTATGTGGATTATTGCACTTGATGCTTGAATTGATTACAAAGATGTATTATAAGTTTCAAGTGAATAACTTACCAAGTTTTGAAGTTATAAAACTTCTGAATAAAAACATTGACCAGAAAATCTATGTGAAAATGGGGCATTACCCTGTCAAAATACAAAACAAATTGATGGAAAGTTGACAGTGCAGTCACCGTGAGAACGCCATGATCGCACGTACGGGACGTAGTGTGGTCGCCGTTTGGACGAACTATAAACGCAGTAAAAACGCAAAGGCCGACGTAAGGTTGTGGTTGGACGCAGACAACAGGACGCCGGTGTGACGGATAGCCAACATTCGGATTTATTGCAGAAAAAAAACATGGGCGTTTTTTAATGCGACTATGGGCTATTTAAAACAAAAAGACTGTTTCGGTCGCAGTGAGGATGCCAGTCCGGTGTTACGGGGTTATAATCGATAGCAAAACTGGTTATTAGGTATATAACTATTCGTGTTGCAGAAAAGTCTCCAAAAGCTTACTTAATTTAATGTATGTAACATTTCGCTAAAGAGTTCGCATGTATGAAGTGACATTTCGCTAAAGAGTACCCATGTATGCACATTTCGCTAAAGAGTACCCATATGTGAAGTGACATTTCGCTAAAGAGTACCATGTATGAAATGACATTTCGCTAAAGAGTACCCATGTATGAAGTGACATTTCGCTAAAGAGTTCCCATGTATGAAGTGACATGTCGATAAAGAGTACCCATGTTTGAAATGACATTTCGCTAAAGAGTACCCATGTATGAAGTGACATTTCGATAAAGAGTACCCATGTATGAAGTGGACATTTCGCTAAAGAGTACCCCATGTATGAAGTGACATTTCGCTAAAGAGTACCCACGTATGAAGTGACATTTCGCTAAAGAGTACCCATTTATGAAGTGACATTTCGCTAAAGAGTACCCATGTATGAAGTGACATTTCGCTCAAGAGTACCCATGTATGACGTTTCATTGTAAAAAAGTTTCATTCCAATATCTCAAGTCGTGTTTTAGTTATTCATCGGAAACCTTGTTTTTTATTTTAGTAACAAGGACCTTGACCCAAACAATTTTATGTGCAATCTCCAACAACGTCTCGGTACAAGGTATTGATAGGTATGAAATAGGTATACAAGGTATGAAGTTTCATTGTAATTGTTATTGAGCGGAAAACATATTTCTATAGCTAGTTGTTAGTAATGGTGACCTTGACCTGTCTCCTGTCACATATGCGTTCCCAAGCAGATTCACAATAATATATATATATGTATGACGTTTCATTATATATCTAAATTTATTTTAGGGTTATTAAACAGAAAGCAAACATCTAGTTTAGAAATGGTGACCTTGACTTTGACCACACACAACCCTTATGCAATCCCGAGTGAGGTCTCGATATAAGGTTCTATACATGTATATGAAATTGAATCGCAATTATCTCAGTTCGCTTTCCAGTAATTGATCGGAAACCGTTGTCTAGTAACAATGACTTTGCCCTCAATCCACCCATCCCATATGTAATATTAAACGACGTCGCGATATAAGGTATCTATGTATGGCGTTTCATTACAGTATCTCAATTCGTTCTTGAGTAATTGAGCGGAAACTCTTGTTCGTACTCGAGTTATTGGAGCGAAAATTAACAGATTTTTCGTATGCAAGTTCACACTGGTTCATGGGCTTGTTCATTCACATATTGATTTTTGTAATGGGCTGTTCTCAGAGATGCCAGCATATCAAATTAAAAGACTGCAAACAGCGCAGAATCATGCAGGGCGGGTTGTCACGAATGCTGGGATGGACAAAAGCAACTCTGAATTACTGAAACTGTAATTGTGACATTGTATTGGTTGTCAATACGAGCAAGAATTATGTTTAAAATTCTCGTTCTAGAGTTTAGAAGTCTGTATGGAAGTGCTCCTTCATATATAATCAAACAAACTAGTGGCAAATACAAACTACGATCTAAGAACTAAGAAAAAACTAGCAGATAAATCGTTCTCTATTGTTGGACCGAAATAGTGAAATGCTCCTCCTAAGAACATAAGGTGCATCTCAAATGAAGGCCAATTCAGGCGAAGTTTGAAAACACACCTCTTCACCATTTCTCAAGTGTTAAATCTGTGTGAATGTAAAATGTTTTCTCTTCACCCATTTTCCAAGTGTTAAATCTGTGTGAATGTAAAATGTTTTTTTACTATAAATGACTGTAGATGTGTACATAATTTAGGACAATTATTTGTGAAGCGCAACAGAATATGCAACATAAATGTTTGCGCTATAAAAGTGCTCCTTTGATTGATTGATTGCAGTGAATACACGAATATTCAACGTTACCTTGTAAATGTAAAGGATAAAATGGTTGTTATTTATGAACCATATTGCAAGGATAAGGGTGTTGAAATATTTCTGTAGCCCGACCGAACATCTGGCATATGAGTTTGCTGATGACATAAATGTCATAAACAATACACGCCCTTCAATTTAGATAAATCACCGTAATTATGTTACGGTTATTATTCCACATCACTGAGTACGTCTCCATGAGCAATGCTCAAAGTGGTATGCTTGTTACAAATACATGTTAAATAGAAAATATACAGTATAACATGCAAGCGGATGACAGAACTACAACAATTCAATATTTATTAATGAAAACTTATATAAACACATACAAATCTATCAATTAAAATTATGGACATGCACTCTTATATATGCTGAACAAGTTAATATTCTTGCCATTCTGATCAGTGGTGTCAACAAATATGATCTTGTATTCTAAATGTCAGCCTGTTAAATAACATTTTATTGATGGTGTTATAACCTTTGGGTTAAATGATTAAAACATTAGTCATCGGCAAAAACGTACGTGTCTACAGATCCGGCATAGATGAAAACTTAAAGCATACACAGAGTTTATGTGCAACGTGTTAAATGGCTGATTTAATTTCAGAAAAAGCGCCATTTTTGACGAGATTGTCTGCTTAAATATGCATTAAAATAGATCCATTTTATCAGTGTTTTGCTGACAATTAATTAAATACATAATGGGAAGTGCAGCTTGAAATGAGCATCTTAATGTTAAGCACATCAAGTTCATGCTTTTCGTTTGAAACCTTTTGGTAATCATATTACAAGCTAACCGTGCAAGATCTGTCGCCTTTTATATAAATTGGAACCATTCATTCCATTGTTCTGAAACATGGATACTATTCCCATCATAACTTTATCCAATTGTTATTAATGTACATGCAGTTGCTATTTTTGTTAATAAACCAAAACTGCTATTCAGAAAATGACGTTGTTTTAAAAATCTTAAAATGGAAAAAATTTCAATATCCAATAAATCGAGTTTGATCATAATAAAACATTTGGCAATGTCAACAACTAAAATTTTCATGGACTTAGATAATAATTTATTAAATATTATACTTTTGTATAATTTATATTAGGACACCACAATAACTTTTATGTTCAATTAAATGAATAAGCATTTGTTATGCAGAAAATATACTTAACTAGTTATTTAAAAAAAGTCCGTTTATAACATGTCTTTAATTATTGTTGAAATTACATCTCTATACGCAATAACTCGTCCGTGTAGCCTCCATACCGTTACATGTACATATACGAGTATAAATTTGTCTTTTATATTGCAACATCGTGGACTCGTTGAAACTCAGAGGAGTTTTATAATTCGACTTGACCTTTTTAGTTGATATTATATGTTTTTATGTATCCTCTATTGGATAGTAAACCTTTTGTGTTGCGTGCGTTATTTAATTACGGTCCACTATGACATGTTTACCTTTAACCTTTGTATTATAAAAAGTTATATTTTGACTGTCTGATTGGATACGAATTTGCTACGAAACATAGCAAAATATAGATATATGTTAGCAATAATTGACTTGTCTAGTTCCCACGTTAATTGTAATTGACTTGCATCCGTTTGACCTTTTTTCAGAAGATTGTGACCAGTAACGTTAGCTCGCTTTAGTTGTAAAAATCAAAAGACTGTTCTAATTATAATGGAATAAATATAATAAATGCTACTCCAAATTTGGTAAGGATAGCGTGTTTTGTATTATTTCAATGGTGTAGTTATATTTGTTACAAACATGCATGCTTTCTGCTTTATAGTCCGATCCCGGATTTGCCATGAATAGTTTAACCCCCCCCCCCCCCCCAGCTTTTGTTAAAGGAATAATTTCCATTCATCGATACTCACAAACATAACCACGTGAT
>JAPFQT010000117.1:495000-683312 GCA_027627225.1 Congeria kusceri | reverse complement strand
TTTTACAGCAATTTATGGTCTAAGTTATGGCATTTTACAGCAAATCTGGTCTGAGTTCTGACATTTAACAGCAAATCGTGGTCTGAGTTCTGGCATTTTACAGCAAATTATGGTCTAAGTTCTGGCATTTTACAGCAAATTATGGTCTAAGTTCTGGCATTTTACAGCAAATTATGGTCCAAGTTATGGCATTTTACAGCAAAACCTGGTCTGAGTTCTGGCATTTTGCAGCAAATTATGGTCTAAGTTATGGCATTTTACAGCAAATCCTGGTCTGAGTTCTGGCATTTTACAGCAAATCGTGGTCTAAGTTCTGGCATTTTACAGCAAATCATGGTCTTAGTTATGGCATTTTACAGCAAATTATGGTCTAAGTTATGGCATTTTACAGCAAATTATGGTCTTAGTTCTGGCATTTTACAGCAAATCATGGTCTGAGTTCTGGCATTTTACAGCTAATCGTGGTCTGAGTTCTGGCATTTTACAGCAAATCGTGGTCTGAGTTCTGGCATTTTACACCAAATCATGGTCTGAGTTCTGGCATTTTACACCAAATCATGGTCTGAGTTCTGGCATTTTACAGCAAATCATGGTCTAAGTTCTGGCATTTTACAGCAAATCATGGTCTTAGTTCTGGCATTTTATAGCAAATCTTTGTTTTGGTTCTGGCATTTTACAGCAAATCGTCGTCTTAGTTCTGGCATATTACAGCAAATCATGATCTTAGTACTGGCATTTTACACCAAATCATGGTCTGAGTTCTGGCATTTTACACCAAATCATGGTCTCAGTTCTGGCATTTTACAGCAAATCATGGTCTTAGTTCCAGCATTTTACACCAAATCATGGTATTAGTTCTGACATTTGACACGAAATCATGGTCTGAGTTCTGACATTTTACAGCAAATCGTCGTCTGAGTTCTGACATTTTACAGCAAATCATGGTCTGAGTTCTGGCATTTTACAGCAAAGCATGGTCTTTGTTCTGTTATTTTACAGCAAATCATGGCCTAAGTTCTGTCATTTTACAGCAAATCATGATCTAAGTTCTGTGATTTTACAGCAAATCATGGTCTAAGTTCTGTCATTTGACAGCAAATCATGGTCTTAGTTCGGCATTTGACAGCAAATCATTGTCAGAGTCCTGGCATTTTACAGAAAATCATGGTCCGACTTCTAGCATTTTACAGCAAATTATGATCTGACTTCTGGCATTTTTAAAGCAAATAGTCGTCAGAGTTCTGGCATTTAACAGCAAATCATGTTCTGAGTTCTGGCATTTTACACCAAATCATGGTCTGAATTCTGGCATTTTACACCAAATCATGGTCTAAGTTCTGGAATTTGACACGAACTCATGGTCTGAGTTCTGACATTTTACAGCAAATCGTCGTCTGAGTTCTGGCATTTTACAGCAAATCATGGTCTGAGTTCTGGCATTTTACAGCAAAGCATGGTCTTAGTTTTGGCATTTTACACCAAATCATGGTCTCAGTTCTGGCATTTTACAGCAAATCATGGTCTTAATTCTGGCATTTTACACCAAATCATGGTCTCAGTTCTGGCATTTTACACCAAATCTTGATCTCAGTTCTGGCATTTTACAGCAAATCATGATCTAAGTTCTGTCATTTTACAGCAAATCATGGTCTCAGTTCTGGCATTTTACAGCAAATCATGGTCTTAGTTCTGGAATTTTACAGCCAATCATGGTCTGAGTTCTGGCATTTTACAACAAATCATGGTCTGAGGTCTAGCATTTTACAGCAAATCATGGTCTAAGTTCTGGCATTTTACAGCAAATCATGGTCTGAGTTCTGGCATTTTACAGCAAATCATGGTCTGAGTTCTGGCATTTTACAGCAAATCCTGGTCTGAGTTCTGTCATTTTACACCAAATCATGGTCTAATTTCTGGCATTTTACAGCAAATCATGGTCTTAGTTCTGGCATTTTACAGCAAATCGTTGTTTTGGTTCTGGCATTTTACAGCAAATCGTCGTCTTAGTTCTGGCATATTACAGCCAATCATGGTCTTAGTACTGGCATTTTACACCAAATCATGGTCTGAGTTCTGGCATTTTACACCAAATCATGGTCTCAGTTCTGGCATTTTACAGCAAATCATGGTCTTAGTTCCAGCATTTTATACCAAATCATGGTCTTAATTCTGGCATTTGACATGAAATCATGGTCTGAGTTCTGACATTTTACAGCAAATCGTCGTCTGAGTTCTGACATTTTACAGCAAATCATGGTCTAAGTTCTGTGATTTTACAGCAAATCATGGTCTGAGTTCTGGGATTTTACAGAACATGTCGTCTCAGATCTGTCATTTGACAGCAAATCATGGTCTAAGTTCTGTCATTCGACTGCAAATCATGGTCTTAGTTCCGGCATTTGACAGCAAATCATGGTCTGAGTCCTAGCATTTTAGAGAAAATCATGGTCCGAGTTCTGGCATTTTACAGCAAATTTTGGTCTGAGTTCTGGCATTTTAAAAGCAAATAGTCATCAGAGTTCTGGCATTCTACAGCCAATCATGGTCTGAGTTCTGGCATTTTACAGCAAATCATGGTCTGAGTTCTGGCATTTTACACCAAATCATGGTCTGAATTCTGGCATTTTACACCAAATCATGGTTTAAGTTCTGGCATTTTACACGAAATCATGGTCTGAGTTCTGACATTTTACACCAAATCGTCGTCTGAGTTCTGGCATTTTACAGCAAATCATGGTCTGAGTTCTGGCACTTTACAGCAAAGCATGGTCTTAGTTCTGGCATTTTACAGCAAATCATGATCTAAGTTCTGTCATTTTACAGCAAATCATGGTCTGAGTTCTGGGATTTTACAGCAATTGTCGTCTTTGTTCTGTCATTTTACAGCAAATCATGGTCTAAGTTCTGTCATTTTACAGCAAATCATGGTCTTAATTTGGGCATTTGACAGCAAATCATGGTCTGAGTCCTGGCATTTTACAGAAAATCATGGTCTGAGTTCATTCATTTTACAGAAAATTATGGTCTGAGTTCTGGCATTTTAAAAGCAAATAGTCGTCCGAGTTCTGGCATTTTACAGCAAATCATGGTCTCAGTTCTGGCATTTTACAGCAAATCATGGTCTAAGTTCTGGCATTTTACAGCAAATCATGGTCTAAGTTCTGGCATTTTACAGCTAATCATGGTCTGAGTTCTGGCATTTTACAGCAAATCATGGTCTAAGTTCTGGCATTTTACAGCAAATCATGGTCTGAGTTCTGGCATTTTACAGCAAATCATGGTCTTAGTTCTGGCATTTTACAGCAAATCCATGTCTGAGTTCTGTCATTTAACACCAAATCATGGTCTAAGTTCTGGCATTTTACAGCAAATCATGGTCTTAGTTCTGGCATTTTACAGCAAATCATGGTCTGAGTTCTGGCATTTTACAGCAAATCGTTGTTTTGGTTCTGGCATTTTACAGCAAATCGTCGTCTTAGTTCTGGCATATTACAGCAAATCTTGGTCTTAGTACTGGTATTTTACACCAAACCATGGTCTGAGTTCTGGCATTTTACACCAAATCATGGTCTCAGTTCTGGCATTTTACATCAAATCATGGTCTTAGTTCCAGCATTTTACACCAAATCATGGTCTTAGTTCTGGCATTTGACATGAAATCATGGTCTGAGTTCTGACATTTTACAGCAAATCGTCGTCTGAGTTCTGACATTTTACAGCAAATCATGGTCTGAGTTCTGGCATTTTACAGCAAAGCATGGTCTTAGTTGTGGCATTTTACAGCAAATCATGGCCTAAGTTCTGTCATTTTACAGCAAATCATGATCTAAGTTCTGTGATTTTACAGCAAATCATGGTCTGAGTTTCTCGATTTTACAGCACTTGTCGTCTTAGTTCTGTCATTTGACAGCAAATCATGGTCTAAGTTCTGTCATTCGACAGCAAATCATGGTCTTAGTTCCGGCATTTGACATCAAATCATGGTCTGAGTCCTGGCATTTTACAGAAAATCATGGTCCGAGTTCTGGCATTTTACAGCAAATTTTGGTCTGAGTTCTGGCATTTTAAAAGCAAATAGTCATCAGAGTTCTGGCATTTTACAGCCAATCATGTTCTGAGTTCTGGCATTTTACAGCAAATCATGGTCTGAGTTCTGGCATTTTACACCAAATCATGGTCTGAATGCTGGCATTTTACACCAAATCATGGTCTAAGTTCTGGCATTTGACACGAAATCATGGTCTGAGTTCTGACATTTTACACCAAATCGTCGTCTGAGTTCTGGCATTTTACAGCAAATCATGGTCTGAGTTCTGGCATTTTACAGCAAAGCATGGTCTTAGTTCTGGCATTTTATAGCAAATCGTTGTTTTGGTTCTGGCATTTTACAGCAAATAATGATCTAAGTTATGGCATTTTACAGCAAATCATGATCTCAGTTCTGTCATTTTACAGCAAATCATGGTCTGAGTTCTGGGATTTTACAGCAATTGTCGTCTTAGTTCTGTCATTTTACAGCAAATCATGGTCTAAGTTCTGTCATTTTACAGCAAATCATGGTCTGAGTTCCGGCATTTGACAGCAAATCATGGTCTGAGTCCTGGCATTTTACAGAAAATCATGGTCTGAGTTCTGGCATTTTACAGAAAATTATGGTCTTAGTTCTGGCATTTTAAAAGCAAATAGTCGTCCGAGTTCTGGCATTTTACAGCCAATCATGGTCTGAGTTCTGGCATTTTACAGCAAATCATGGTCTGAGTTCTGGCATTTTACAGCAAATCATGGTCTGAGTTCTGGGATTTTACAGCATTTGTCGTCTTAGTTCTGTCATTTGACAGCAAATCATGGTCTAAGTTCTGTCATTCGACTGCAAATCATGGTCTTAGTTCCGGCATTTGACAGCAAATCATGGTCTGAGTCCTGGCATTTTACAGAAAATCATGGTCCGAGTTCTGGCATTTTACAGCAAATTTTGGTCTGAGTTCTGGCATTTTAAAAGCAAATAGTCATCAGAGTTCTGGCATTCTACAGCCAATCATGGTCTGAGTTCTGGCATTTTACAGCAAATCATGGTCTGAGTTCTGGCCTTTTACACCAAATCGTGGTCTGAATTCTGGCATTTTACAGCAAATTATGGTCTAAGTTCTGGCATTTTACAGCACATTATGGTCTAAGTTATGGCATTTTACAGAAAATTATGGTCTAAGTTATGGCATTTTACAGCAAAACCTGGTCTGAGTTCTGGCATTTTACAGCAATTTATGGTCTAAGTTATGGCATTTTACAGCAAATCCTGGTCTGAGTTCTGACATTTAACAGCAAATCGTGGTCTGAGTTCTGGCATTTTACAGCAAATTATGGTCTAAGTTCTGGCATTTTACAGCAAATTATGGTCTAAGTTCTGGCATTTTACAGCAAATTATGGTCCAAGTTATGGCATTTTACAGCAAAACCTGGTCTGAGTTCTGGCATTTTGCAGCAAATTATGGTCTAAGTTATGGCATTTTACAGCAAATCCTGGTCTGAGTTCTGGCATTTTACAGCAAATCGTGGTCTAAGTTCTGGCATTTTACAGCAAATCATGGTCTTAGTTATGGCATTTTACAGCAAATTATGGTCTAAGTTATGGCATTTTACAGCAAATCCTGGTCTGAGTTCTGGCATTTTACAGCAAATCGTGGTCTAAGTTCTGGCATTTTACAGCAAATCATGGTCTTAGTTATGGCATTTTACAGCAAATTATGGTCTAAGTTATGGCATTTTACAGGCAAATTATGGTCTTAGTTCTGGCATTTTACAGCAAATCATGGTCTGAGTTCTGGCATTTTACAGCTAATCGTGGTCTGAGTTCTGGCATTTTACAGCAAATCGTGGTCTGAGTTCTGGCATTTTACACCAAATCATGGTCTGAGTTCTGGCATTTTACACCAAATCATGGTCTGAGTTCTGGCATTTTACAGCAAATCATGGTCTAAGTTCTGGCATTTTACAGCAAATCATGGTCTTAGTTCTGGCATTTTATAGCAAATCGTCGTCTTAGTTCTGGCATATTACAGCAAATCATGGTCTTAGTACTGGCATTTTACACCAAATCATGGTCTGAGTTCTGGCATTTTACACCAAATCATGGTCTCAGTTCTGGCATTTTACAGCAAATCATGGTCTTAGTTCCAGCATTTTACACCAAATCATGGTCTTAATTCTGGCATTTGACACGAAATCATGGAGTTCTGACATTTTACAGCAAATCGTCGTCTGAGTTCTGACATTTTACAGCAAATCATGGTCTGAGTTCTGGCATTTTACAGCAAAGCATGGTCTTTGTTCTGGTATTTTACAGCAAATCATGGCCTAAGTTCTGTCATTTTACAGCAAATCATGATCTAAGTTCTGTGATTTTACAGCAAATCATGGTCTAAGTTCTGTCATTTGACAGCAAATCATGGTCTTAGTTCGGCATTTGACAGCAAATCATTGTCAGAGTCCTGGCATTTTACAGAAAATCATGGTCCGAGTTCTGGCATTTTACAGCAAATTATGATCTGACTTCTGGCATTTTAAAAGCAAATAGTCGTCAGAGTTCTGGCATTTTACAGCAAATCATGTTCTGAGTTCTGGGATTTTACAGCACTTGTCGTCTTAGTTCTGTCATTTGACAGCAAATCATGGTCTAAGTTCTGTCATTCGACTGCAAATCATGGTCTTAGTTCCGGCATTTGACAGCAAATCATGGTCTGAGTCCTGGCATTTTACAGAAAATCATGGTCCGAGTTCTGGCATTTTACAGCAAATTTTGGTCTGAGTTCTGGCATTTTAAAAGCAAATAGTCATCAGAGTTCTGGCATTCTACAGCCAATCATAGTCTGAGTTCTGGCATTTTGCAGCATATCATGGTCTGAGTTCTGGCCTTTTACACCAAATCATGGTCTGAATTCTGGCATTTTACAGCAAATTATGGTCTAAGTTCTGGCATTTTACAGCACATTATGGTCTAAGTTATGGCATTTTACAGCAAATTATGGTCTAAGTTATGGCATTTTACAGCAAAACCTGGTCTGAGTTCTGGCATTTTACAGCAATTTATGGTCTAAGTTATGGCATTTTACAGCAAATCCTTGTCTGAGGTCTGACATTTAACAGCAAATCGTGGTCTGAGTTCTGGCATTTTACAGCAAATTATGGTCTAAGTTCTGGCATTTTACAGCAAATTATGGTCTAAGTTCTGGCATTTTACAGCAAATTATGGTCCAAGTTATGGCATTTTACAGCAAAACCTGGTCTGAGTTCTGGCATTTTGCAGCAAATTATGGTCTAAGTTATGGCATTTTACAGCAAATCCTGGTCTGAGTTCTGGCATTTTACAGCAAATCGTGGTCTAAGTTCTGGCATTTTACAGCAAATCATGGTCTTAGTTATGGCATTTTACAGCAAATTATGGTCTAAGTTATGTCATTTTACAGCAAATTATGGTCTTAGTTCTGGCATTTTACAGCAAATCATGGTCTGAGTTCTGGCATTTTACAGCTAATCGTGGTCTGAGTTCTGGCATTTTACAGCAAATCGTGGTCTGAGTTCTGGCATTTTACACCAAATCATGGTCTGAGTTCTGGCATTTTACACCAAATCATGGTCTGAGTTCTGGCATTTTACAGCAAAGCATGGTCTTAGTTGTGGCATTTTACAGCAAATCATGGCCTAAGTTCTGTCATTTTACAGAAAATCATGATCTAAGTTCTGTGATTTTACAGCAAATCATGGTCTGAGTTCTGGGATTTTACAGTACTTGTCGTCTTAGTTCTGTCATTTGACAGTAAATCATGGTCTAAGTTCTCTCATTCGACTGCAAATCATGGTCTTAGTTCCGACATTTGACAGCAAATCATGGTCTGAGTCCTGGCATTTTACAGAAAATCATGGTCCGAGTTCTGGCATTTTACAGCAAATTTTGGCCTGAGTTCTGGCATTTTAAAAGCAAATAGTCATCAGAGTTCTGGCATTCTACAGCCAATCATGGTCTGAGTTCTGGCATTTTACAGTAAATCATGGTCTAAGTTCTGGCATTTTACAGCAAATCATGGTCTAAATTATGGCATTTTACAGAAAATCGTGGTCTGAGTTCTGGCATTTTACAGCAAATTATGGTCTAAGTTCTGGCATTTTACTGCACATTATGGTCTAAGTTATGTCATTTTACAGCAAATTATGGTCTAAGTTATGGCATTTTACAGCAAAACCTGGTCTGAGTTCTGGCATTTTACAGCAATTTATGGTCTAAGTTATGGCATTTTACAGCAAATACTGGTCTGAGTTCTGACATTTAACAGCAAATCGTGGTATGAATTCTGGCATTTTACAGCAAATTATGGTCTAAGTTCTGGCATTTTACAGCAAATTAAGGTCTAAGTTCTGGCATTTTACAGCAAATTATGGTCCAAGTTATGGCATTTTACAGCAAAACCTGGTCTGAGTTCTGGCATTTTACAGGAAATTATGGTGTGAGTTCTGGCATTTTAAAAGCAAATAGTCGTCCGAGTTCTGGCATTTTTCAGCAATTTATGGTCTAAGTTATGGCATTTTACAGCAAATCCTTGTCTGAGGTCTGACATTTAACAGCAAATCGTGGTCTGAGTTCTGGCATTTTACAGCAAATTATGGTCTAAGTTCTGGCATTTTACAGCAAAATTATGGTCTAAGTTCTGGCATTTTACAGCAAATTATGGTCCAAGTTATGGCATTTTACAGCAAAACCTGGTCTGAGTTCTGGCATTTTGCAGCAAATTATGGTCTAAGTTCTGGCATTTTACAGCAAATTATGGTCTAAGTTCTGGCATTTTACAGCAAATTATGGTCCAAGTTATGGCATTTTACAGCAAAACCTGGTCTGAGTTCTGGCATTTTACAGCAAATCATGGTCTTAGTTATGGCATTTTACAGCAAATTATGGTCTAAGTTATGTCATTTTACAGCAAATTATGGTCTTAGTTCTGGCATTTTACAGCAAATCATGGTCTGAGTTCTGGCATTTTACAGCTAATCGTGGTCTGAGTTCTGGCATTTTACAGCAAATCGTGGTCTGAGTTCTGGCATTTTACACCAAATCATGGTCTGAGTTCTGGCATTTTACACCAAATCATGGTCTAAGTTCTGGCATTTGACAGCAAATCATGGTCTAAGTTCTGGCATTTTACAGCAAATCATGGTCTTAGTTCTGGAATTTTACAGCAAATCATGGTCTTAGTTATGGCATTTTACAGCAAATTATGGTCTAAGTTATGGCATTTTACAGCAAATTATGGTCTAAGTTATGGCATTTTACAGCAAATTATGGTCTTAGTTCTGGCATTTTACAGCAAATCATGGTCTGAGTTCTGGCATTTACAGCTAATCGTGGTCTGAGTTCTGGCATTTTACAGCAAATTTGTGGTCTGAGTTCTGGCATTTTACACCAAATCATGGTCTGAGTTCTGGCATTTTACACCAAATCATGGTCTGAGTTCTGGCAATTTACAACAAATCATGGTCTAAGTTCTGGCATTTTACAGCAAATCATGGTCTTAATTCTGGCATTTTATAGCAAATCGTTGTTTTGGTTCTGGCATTTTACAGCAAATCGTCGTCTTAGTTCTGGCATATTACAGCAAATCATGGTCTTAGTACTGGCATTTTACACCAAATCATGGTCTGAGTTCTGGCATTTTACACCAAATCATGGTCTCAGTTCTGACATTTTACAGCAAATCATGGTCTTAGTTCCAGCATTTTACACCAAATCATGGTCTTAGTTCTGGCATTTGACACGAAATCATGGTCTGAGTTCTGACATTTTACAGCAAATCGTCGTCTGAGTTCTGACATTTTACAGCAAATCATGGTCTGAGTTCTGGCATTTTACAGCAAAGCATGGTCTTTGTTCTGGTATTTTACAGCAAATCATGGCCTAAGTTCTGTCATTTTACTGCAAATCATGAACTAAGTTCTGTGATTTTACAGAAAATCATGGTCTAAGTTCTGTCATTTGACAGCAAATCATGGTCTTAGTTCGGCATTTGACAGCAAATCATTGTCAGAGTCCTGGCATTTTACAGAAAATCATGGTCCGAGTTCTGGCATTTTACAGCAAATTATGATCTGACTTCTGGCATTTTAAAAGCAAATAGTCGTCAGAGTTCTGGCATTTTACACCAAATCATGGTCTGAATTCTGGCATTTTACACCAAATCATGGTCTAAGTTCTGGCATTTGACACGAACTCATGGTCTGAGTTCTGACATTTTACAGCAAATCGTCGTCTGAGTTCTGGCATTTTACAGCAAATCATGGTCTGAGTTCTGGCATTTTACAGCAAAGCATGGTCTTAGTTCTGGCATTTTACACCAAATCATGGTCTCAGTTCTGGCATTTTACAGCAAATCATGGTCTTAGTTCTGGCATTTTACAGCAAATCATGATCTAAGTTCTGGCATTTTACACCAAATCATGGTCTCAGTTATGGCATTTTACAGCAAATCATGGTCTTAGTTCTGGCATTTTACACCAAATCATGGTCTCAGTTCTGGCATTTTACACCAAATCATGATCTCAGTTCTGGTATTTTACAGCAAATCATGATCTAAGATCTGTCATTTTAGAGCAAATCATGGTCTGAGTTCTGGGATTTTACAGCAATTGTCGTCTTAGTTCTGTCATTTTACAGCAAATCATGGTCTCAGTTCTAGCATTTTACAGCAAATCATGGTCTTAGTTCTGGAATTTTACAGCCAATCATGGTCTGAGTTCTGGCATTTTACAGCAAATCCTGGTCTGAGTGCTGGCATTTTACAGCAAATCATGGTCTAAGTTCTGGCATTTTACAGCAAATCATGGTCTGAGTTCTGGCATTTTACAGCAAATCATGGTCTGAGTTCTGGCATTTTACAGCAAATCCTGGTCTGAGTTCTGGCATTTTACACCAAATCATGATCTAAGTTCTGGCATTTTACAGCAAATCATGGTCATAATTCTGGCATTTTACAGCAAATCGTTGTTTTGGTTCTGGCATTTTACAGCAAATCGTCGTCTTAGTTCTGGCATGTTACAGCAAATCATGGTCTTAGTACTGGCATTTTACACCAAATCATGGTCTGAGTTCTGGCATTTTACACCAAATCATGGTCTCAGTTCTGGCATTTTACAGCAAATCATGGTCTTAGTTCCAGCATTTTATACCAAATCATGGTCTTAATTCTGGCATTTGACATGAAATCATGGTCTGAGTTCTGACATTTTACAGCAAATCGTCGTCTGAGTTCTGACATTTTACAGCAAATCATGGTCTGAGTTCTGGCATTTTACAGCAAAGAATGGTCTTAGTTGTGGCATTTTACAGCAAATCATGGCCTAATTTCTGTCATTTTACAGCAAATCATGATCTAAGTTCTGTTATTTTACAGCAAATCATGGTCTGAGTTCTGGGATTTTACAGCACTTGTCGTCTTAGTTCTGTCATTTGACAGCAAATCATGGTCTAAGTTCTGTCATTCGACTGCAAATCATGGTCTTAGTTCCGGCATTTGACAGCAAATCATGGTCTGAGTCCTGGCATTTTACAGAAAATCATGGTCCGAGTTCTGGCATTTTACAGCAAATTTTGGTCTGAGTTCTGGCATTTTAAAAGGAAATAGTCATCAGAGTTCTGGCATTCTACAGCCAATCATGGTCTGAGTTCTGGCATTTTACAGCAAATCATGGTCTGAGTTCTGGCCTTTTACACCAAATCATGGTGTGAATTCTGGCATTTTACAGCAAATTATGGTCTAAGTTCTGGCATTTTACAGCACATTATGGTCTAAGTTATTGCATTTTACAGCAAATTATGGTCTAAGTTATGGCATTTTACAGCAAAACCTGGTCTGAGTTCTGGCATTTTACAGCAATTTATGGTCTAAGTTATGGCATTTTACAGCAAATCCTGGTCTGAGTTCTGACATTTAACAGCAAATCGTGGTCTGAGTTCTGGCATTTTACAGCAAATTATGGTCTAAGTTCTGGCATTTTACAGCAAATTATGGTCTAAGTTCTGGCATTTTACAGCAAATTATGGTCCAAGTTATGGCATTTTACAGCAAAACCTGGTCTGAGTTCTGGCATTTTGCAGCAAATTATGGTCTAAGTTATGGCATTTTACAGCAAATCCTGGTCTGAGTTCTGGCATTTTACAGCAAATCGTGGTCTAAGTTCTGGCATTTTACAGCAAATCATGGTCTTAGTTATGGCATTTTACAGCAAATTATGGTCTAAGTTATGGCATTTTACAGCAAATTATGGTCTTAGTTCTGGCATTTTACAGCAAATCATGGTCTGAGTTCTGGCATTTTACAGCTAATCGTGGTCTGAGTTCTGGCATTTTACAGCAAATCGTGGTCTGAGTTCTGGCATTTTACACCAAATCATGGTCTGAGTTCTGGCATTTTACACCAAATCATGGTCTGAGTTCTGGCATTTTACAGCAAATCATGGTCTAAGTTCTGGCATTTTACAGCAAATCATGGTCTTAGTTCTGGCATTTTATAGCAAATCTTTGTTTTGGTTCTGGCATTTTACAGCAAATCGTCGTCTTAGTTCTGGCATATTACAGCAAATCATGATCTTAGTACTGGCATTTTACACCAAATCATGGTCTGAGTTCTGGCATTTTACACCAAATCATGGTCTCAGTTCTGGCATTTTACAGCAAATCATGGTCTTAGTTCCAGCATTTTACACCAAATCATGGTATTAGTTCTGACATTTGACACGAAATCATGGTCTGAGTTCTGACATTTTACAGCAAATCGTCGTCTGAGTTCTGACATTTTACAGCAAATCATGGTCTGAGTTCTGGCATTTTACAGCAAAGCATGGTCTTTGTTCTGTTATTTTACAGCAAATCATGGCCTAAGTTCTGTCATTTTACAGCAAATCATGATCTAAGTTCTGTGATTTTACAGCAAATCATGGTCTAAGTTCTGTCATTTGACAGCAAATCATGGTCTTAGTTCGGCATTTGACAGCAAATCATTGTCAGAGTCCTGGCATTTTACAGAAAATCATGGTCCGACTTCTAGCATTTTACAGCAAATTATGATCTGACTTCTGGCATTTTTAAAGCAAATAGTCGTCAGAGTTCTGGCATTTTACAGCAAATCATGTTCTGAGTTCTGGCATTTTACACCAAATCATGGTCTGAATTCTGGCATTTTACACCAAATCATGGTCTAAGTTCTGGAATTTGACACGAACTCATGGTCTGAGTTCTGACATTTTACAGCAAATCGTCGTCTGAGTTCTGGCATTTTACAGCAAATCATGGTCTGAGTTCTGGCATTTTACAGCAAAGCATGGTCTTAGTTTTGGCATTTTACACCAAATCATGGTCTCAGTTCTGGCATTTTACAGCAAATCATGGTCTTAATTCTGGCATTTTACACCAAATCATGGTCTCAGTTCTGGCATTTTACACCAAATCTTGATCTCAGTTCTGGCATTTTACAGCAAATCATGATCTAAGTTCTGTCATTTTACAGCAAATCATGGTCTCAGTTCTGGCATTTTACAGCAAATCATGGTCTTAGTTCTGGAATTTTACAGCCAATCATGGTCTGAGTTCTGTCATTTTACAACAAATCATGGTCTGAGGTCTAGCATTTTACAGCAAATCATGGTCTAAGTTCTGGCATTTTACAGCAAATCATGGTCTGAGTTCTGGCATTTTACAGCAAATCATGGTCTGAGTTCTGGCATTTTACAGCAAATCCTGGTCTGAGTTCTGTCATTTTACACCAAATCATGGTCTAATTTCTGGCATTTTACAGCAAATCATGGTCTTAGTTCTGGCATTTTACAGCAAATCGTTGTTTTGGTTCTGGCATTTTACAGCAAATCGTCGTCTTAGTTCTGGCATATTACAGCCAATCATGGTCTTAGTACTGGCATTTTACACCAAATCATGGTCTGAGTTCTGGCATTTTACACCAAATCATGGTCTCAGTTCTGGCATTTTACAGCAAATCATGGTCTTAGTTCCAGCATTTTATACCAAATCATGGTCTTAATTCTGGCATTTGACATGAAATCATGGTCTGAGTTCTGACATTTTACAGCAAATCGTCGTCTGAGTTCTGACATTTTACAGCAAATCATGGTCTAAGTTCTGTGATTTTACAGCAAATCATGGTCTGAGTTCTGGGATTTTACAGAACTTGTCGTCTCAGATCTGTCATTTGACAGCAAATCATGGTCTAAGTTCTGTCATTCGACTGCAAATCATGGTCTTAGTTCCGGCATTTGACAGCAAATCATGGTCTGAGTCCTAGCATTTTAGAGAAAATCATGGTCCGAGTTCTGGCATTTTACAGCAATTTTGGTCTGAGTTCTGGCATTTTAAAAGCAAATAGTCATCAGAGTTCTGGCATTCTACAGCCAATCATGGTCTGAGTTCTGGCATTTTACAGCAAATCATGGTCTGAGTTCTGGCATTTTACACCGCTTCCCCTGGCATTTTACACCGAAATCATGGTCTGAGTTCTGACATTTCTACACCAAATCGTTCGTCTGAGTCTCTGGCATTTTACAGCAAATCATGTCTGAGTTCTGGCACTTTACAGCAAAGCATGGTCTTAGTTCTGGCATTTTACAGCAAATCATGATCTAAGTTCTGTCATTTTACAGCAAATCATGGGTTGAGTTCTGGGATTTTACAGCAATTGTCGTCTTCTGTTCTGTCATTTTAACAGCAAATCATGGTCTAAGTTCTGTCATTTTACAGCAAATCATGGTCTTAATTTGGGCATTTGACAGCAAATCATGGTCTGAGTCCTGGCATTTTACAGAAAATCATGGTCCTGAGTTCATTCATTTTACAGAAAATTTTATGGTCTGAGTTCTGGCCACTTTTAAAAGCAAATAGTCGTCCGAAGTTCTGGCATTTTACAGCCAAATCATGGTCTCAGTTCTGGCATTTTACAGCAAATCATGGTCTAAGTTCTGGCATTTTACAGCAAATCATGGTCTAAGTTCTCGGCATTTTACAAGCTAATCATGGTCCTGAGTTCCTGGCATTTTACAGCAAATCATGGTCTAAGTTCTGGCATTTTACAGCAAATCATGGTCTGAGTTCTGGCATTTTACAGCAAATCATGGTCTTAGTTCTGGCATTTTACAGCAAATCCATGTCTGAGTTCTGTCATTTAACACCATATCATGGTCTAAGTTCTGCATTTTACAGCAAATCATGGTCTTAGTTCTGGCATTTTACAGCAAATCATGGTCTTAGTTCTGCATTTTACAGCAAATCGTTGTTTTGGTTCTGGCATTTTACAGCAAATCGTCGTCTTAGTTCTGGCATATTACAGCAAATCTTGGTCTTAGTATGGTATTTTACACCAAACCATGGTCTGAGTTCTGGCATTTTACACCAAATCATGGTCTCAGTTCTGGCATTTTACATCAAATCATGGTCTTAGTTCCAAGCACTTTTACACCAAATCATGGTCTTAGTTCTGGCATTTGACATGAAATCATGGTCTGAGTTCTGACATTTTACAGCAAATCGTTCGTCTGAGTTCTGACATTTTACAGCAAATCATGGTTCTGAGCTTCTGGCATTTTACAGCAAAAGCATGGTCTTAGTTGTGGCATTTTACAGCAAATCATGGCCTAAGTTCTGTCATTTTACAGCAAATCATGATCTAAGTTCTGTGATTTTACAGCAAATCATGGTCTGAGTTTCTCGATTTTACAGCACTTGTCGTCTTAGTTCTGTCATTTGACAGCAAATCATGGTCTAAAGTTCTGTCATTCGACAGCAAATCATGGTCTTAGTTCCGGCATTTGACATCAAATCATGGTCTGAGTCCTGGCATTTTTACAGAAATCATGGTCCGAGTTCTGGCATTTTTACAGCAAATTTCTGGTCTGAGTTCTGCATTTTAAAAGCAAATAGTCATCAGAGGTTCTGGCATTTTACAGCCAATCATGTTCTGAGTTCTGGCAATTTTACAGCAAATCATGGTCTGAGTTCTGGCATTTTACACCAAATCATGGTCTGAATGCTGGCATTTTACACCAAATCATGGTCTAAGTTCTGGCATTTGACACCGAAATCATGGTCTGAGTTCTGACATTTTACACCAAATCGTCCGTCTGAGTTCTGGCATTTTACAGCAAATCATGGTCCTGAGTTCTGGCATTTTACAGCAACAGCATGGTCTTAGTTCTGGCATTTTATAGCAAATCGTTGTTTTGGTTCTGGCATTTTTACAGCAAATAATGATCTAAGTTATGGCATTTTACAGCAAATCATGATCTCAGTTCTGTCATTTTACAGCAAATCATGGTCTGAGTTCTGGGATTTTACAGCATTGTCGTCTTAGTTCTGTCATTTTACAGCAAATCATGGTCTAAGTTCTGTCATTTTACAGTCAAATTCATGGTCTGAGTTCCGGCATTTGACAGCAACTCACTGGTCTGAGTCCCTGGCATTTGTCACAGAAAATCATGGTCTGAGTTCTGGCATTTTACAGAAAATTATGGTCTTAGTTCTGGCATTTTAAAAGCAAATAGTCGTCGAGTTCTGGCATTTTACAGCCAATCATGGTCTGAGTTCTGGCATTTTACAGCAAATCATGGTCTGAGTTCTGGCATTTTACACCAAATCATGTCTGAGTTCTGGCATTTTTACAGCAAATCATGGTCTAATTTCTGGCATTTTACAGCAAATCATGGTCTAAGTTCTGGCATTTTTACAGCAAATCATGGTCTGAGTTCTGGCATTTTACAGCAAATCATGGTCTAAGTTCTGGCATTTTACAGCAAATCATGGTCTGAGTTCTGGCATTTTACAGCAAATCATGGTCCTGAGTTCTGGCATTTTACAGCAAATCCCATGTCTGAGTTCTGTCATTTAACACCAAATCATGATCTAAATTCTGTGATTTTACAGAAAATCATGGTCTGAGTTCTGTCATTCGGCAGCAAATCATGGTCTTAGTTCCGGCAGTTGACAGCAAATCATGGTCTGAGTCCTGGCATTTTACAGAAAATCATGGTCCGAGTTCTGGCATATTACAGCAAATTTTGGTCTGAGTTCTGGCATTTTACAGCACTTGTCGTCTTAGTTCTGTCATTTGACAGCAAATCATGGTCCTAAGTTCTGTCATTCGGCAGCAAATCATGGTCCTTAGTTCCGGCAGTTGACAGCAAATCATGGTCTGAGTCCTGGCATTTTACAGAAAATCATGGTCCGAGTTCTGGCATATTACAGCAAATTTTGGTCTGAGTTCTGGCATTTTAAAAGCAAATAGTCATCAGAGTTCTGGCATTCTACAGCCAATCATGGTCTGAGTTCTGGCATTTTACAGCAAATCATGGTCTGAGTTCTGGCATTTTACACCAATTCATGGTCTAAGTTCTGGCATTTACACGAAATCATGGTCTGAGTTCTGACATTCTACACCAACTCGTCGTCTGAGTTCTGGCATTTTACAGCAAATCATGGTCTGAGTTCTGGCATTTTACAGCAAAGCATGGTCTTAGTTCTGGCATTTTATAGCAAATCGTTGTTTTGGTTCTGGCATTTTACAGCAAATCATGATCTAAGTTATGTCATTTTACAGAAAATCATGATCTAAGTTCTGTCATTTTACAGCAAATCATGGTCTGAGTTCTGGGATTTTAAGCAATTGTCGTCTTAGTTCTGTCATTTTACAGCAAATCATGGTCTAAGTTCTGTCATTTTACAGCAAATCATGGTCTTAGTTCCGGCATTTGACAGCAAATCATGGTCTGAGTCCTGGCATTTTACAGAAAATCATGGTCTGAGTTCTGGCATTTTACAGAAAATTATGGTCTGAGTTCTGGCATTTTAAAAGCAAATAGTCGTCCGAGTTCTGGCATTTTTACAGCAAATCATGGTCTGAGTTCTGGCATTTTACAGCAAATCATGGTCTGAGTTCTGGCATTTTACAGCTAATCATGGTCTGAGTTCTGGCATTTTACAGCAAATCATGGTCTAAGTTCTGGCATTTTACAGCAAATCATGGTCTAATTTCTGTCATTTTACAGCAAATCATGGTCTGAGTACTGGCATTTTACAGCAAATCATGGTCTAAGTTCAGGCATTTTACAGCAAATCATGGTCTGAGTTCTGGCATTTTACAGCAAATCCTGGTCTGAGTTCTGTCATTTTAATGCAAAATCCTGGTCTGAGTTCTGTCATTTAACACCAAATCATGGTCTAAGTTCTGGCATTTTACAGCAAATCATGGTCTTAGTTCTGGCATTTTACAGCAAATCGTTGTTTTGGTTCTGGCATATTACAGCAAATCGTCGTCTTAGTTCTGGCATATTACAGCAAATCATGGTCTTAGTACTGGCATTTTACACCAAATCATGGTCTGAGTTCTGGCATTTTACACCAAATCATGGTCTCAGTTCTGGCATTTTACAGCAAATCATGGTCTTAGTTCTGGCATTTTACACCAAATCATGGTCTTAGTTCTGCATTTCATATGAAATCATGGTCTGAGTTCTGGCATTTTACAGCAAATCCATGTCTGAGTTCTGTCATTTTACACCAAATCATGGTCTAAGTTAGTTCTGGCATTTTACAGCAAATCGTTGTTTTGATTATGGCATTTTACAGCAAATCGTCGTCTTAGTTCTGGCATATTACAGCAAATCATGGTCTTAGTTCTGGCATTTTACAGCAAATCATGGTCTGAGTTCTGGCATTTTACACCAAATCATGGTCTGAATTCTGGCATTTTACACCAAATCATGGTCTAAGTTCTGGCATTTGACACGAAATCATGGTCTGAGTTCTGACATTTTACACCAAATCGTCGTCGGAGTTCTGGCATTTTACACCAAATCATGGTCTAAGTTCTGGCATTTTACAGCAAATCATGGTCTAAGTTCTGGCATTTTACAGCAAATCATGGTCTGAGTTCTGGCATTTTACAGCAAATCATGGTCTAAGTTCTGGCATTTTACAGCAAATCATGGTCTGAGTTCTGACATTTTACACCAAATCGTCGTCTGAGTTCTGGCATTTTACAGCAAATCATGGTCTGAGTTCTGGTATTTTACACCAAATCATGGTCTAAGTTCTGGCATTTTACAGCAAATCATGGTCTAAGTTCTGGCATTTTACAGCAAATCATGGTCTGAGTTCTGGCATTTTACAGCAAATCATGGTCTAAGTTCTGGCATTTTACAGCAAATCATGGTCTGAGTTCTGGCATTTTACAGCAAATCATGGTCTGAGTTCTGGCATTTTACAGCAAATCCATGTCTGAGTTCTGTCATTTTACACCAAATCATGGTCTAAGTTAGTTCTGGCATTTTACAGCAAATCATGGTCTTAAGTTCTGGCATTTTACAGCAAATCGTTGTTTTGGGTTATGGCATTTTACAGCAAATCGTCCTCTTAGTTCTGGCATATTACAACAAATCATGGTCTTAGTTTCTGGCATTTTACACCAAATCATGGTCTGAGTTCTGACATTTTACAGCAAATCATGGTCTGAGTTCTGGCATTTTACAGCAAAGAGCATGGTCTTAGTTGTGCATTTTACAGCAAATCATGGCCTAAGTTCTGTCATTTTACAGCAAATCATGATCTAAGTTCTGTGATTTTACAGCAAATCATGGTCTGAGTTCTGGGATTTTACAGCACTTGTCGTCTTAGTTCTGTCATTTGAGAGCAAATCATGGTCTAAGTTCTGTCTTTCGACAGCAAATCATGGTCTTAGTTCCGACATTTGACAGCAAATCATGGTCTGAGTCCTGGCATTTTACAGAAAATCATGGTCCCGAGTTCTGGCATTGTACAGCAAATTTTGGTCTGAGTTCTGGCATTTTAAAAGCAAATAGTGATCAGAGTTCTGGCATTCTACAGCCAATCATGGTCTGAGTTCTGGCATTTTACAGCAAATCATGGTCTGAGTTCTGGCATTTTACACAAATCATGGTCTGAATTCTGGCATTTTACCACCAAATCATGGTCTAAGTTCTGGCATATGACACAAAATCATTGGTCTGAGTTCTGACATTTTACACCAAATCGTTGTCGGAGTTCTGGCATTTTACAAGCAAATCATGGTCTGAGTTCTGGCATTTTACAGCAAAGCATGGTCTTAGTTCTGGCATTTTATAGCAAATCGTTGTTTTGGTTCTGGCATTTTACAGCAAATCGTCGTCTTAGTTCTGGCATATTACAGCAAATCTTGGTCTTAGTACTGGTATTTTACACCAAATCATGGTCTGAGTTCTGGCATTTTAAACCAAATCATGGTCTCAGTTCTGGCATTTTACATCAAATCATGGTCTTAGTTCCAGCATTTTACACCAAATCATGGTCTTAGTTCTGGCATTTGACATGAAATCATGGTCTGAGTTATGACATTTTACAGCAAATCGTCGTCTGAGTTCTGACATTTTTACAGCAAATCATGGTCTGAGTTCTTGGCATTTTACAGCAAAGCATGGTCTTAGTTGTGGCATTTTACAGCAAATCATGGCCTAAGTTCTGTCATTTTACAGCAAATCATGATCTAAGTTCTGTGATTTTACAGCAAATCATGGTCTGAGTTTCTCGATTTTACAGCACTTGTCGTCTTAGTTCTGTCATTTGACAGCAAATCATGGTCTAAGTTCTGTCATTCGACAGCAAATCATGGTCTTAGTTCGGCATTTGACAGCAAATCATGGTCTGAGTCCTGGCATTTTACAGAAAATCATGGTCCGAGTTCTGGCATTTTACAGCAAATTTTGGTCTGAGTTCTGGCATTTTAAAAGCAAATAGTCATCAGAGTTCTGGCATTTTACAGCCAATCATGGTCTGAGTTCTGGCATTTTACAGCAAATCATGGTCTGAGTTCTGGCATTTTACACCAAATCATGGTCTGAATGCTGGCATTTTACACCAAATCATGGTCTAAGTTCTGGCATTTGACACGAAATCATGGTCTGAGTTCTGACATTTTTACACCAAATCGTCGTCTGAGTTCTGGCATTTTACAGCAAATCATGGTCTGAGTTCTGGCATTTTTACAGCAAAGCATGGTCTTAGTTCTGGCATTTTATAGCAAATCGTTGTTTTGGTTCTGGCATTTTACAGCAAATAATGATCTAAGTTATGGGCATTTTACAGCAAATCATGATCTCAGTTCTGTCATTTTACAGCAAATCATGGTCTGAGTTCTGGGATTTTTACAGCAATTGTCGTCTTAGTTCTGTCATTTTACAGCAAATCATGGTCTAAGTTCTGTCATTTTACAGCAAATCATGGTCTGAGTTCCGGGCATTTGACAGCAAATCATGGTCTGAGTCCTGGCATTATACAGAAAATCATGGTCTGAGTTCTGGCATTTTACAGAAAATTATGGTCTTAGTTCTGGCATTTTAAAAGCAAATAGTCGTCCGAGTTCTGGCATTTTACAGCCAATCATGGTCTGAGTTCTGGCATTTTACAGCAAATCATGGTCTGAGTTCTGGCATTTTACACCAAATCATGGTCTGAGTTCTGGCATTTTACAGCAAATCATGGTCTAATTTCTGGCCATTTTACAGCAAATCATGGTCTAAGTTCTGGCATTTTACAGCAAATCATGGTCTGAGTTCTGGCATTTTACAGCAAATCATGGTCTAAGTTCTGGCATTTTACAGCAAATCATGGTCTGAGTTCTGGCATTTTACAGCAAATCATGGTCTGAGTTCTGGCATTTTACAGCAAATCCATGTCTGAGTTCTGTCATTTAACACCAAATCATGATCTAAATTCTGTGATTTTACAGAAAAATCATGGTCTGAGTTCTGTCATTCGGCAGCAAAATCATGGTCTTAGTTCCGGCAGTTGACAGCAAATCATGGTCTGAGTCCTGGCATTTTACAGAAAATCATGGTCCGAGTTCTGGCATATTACAGCAAATTTTGGTCTGAGTTCTGGCATTTTAACAGCACTTGTCGTCTTAGTTCTGTCATTTGACAGCAAAATCATGGTCTAAGTTCTGTCATTCGGCAGCAAATCATGGTCTTAGTTCCGGCAGTTGACAGCAAATCATGGTCTGAGTCCTGGCATTTTACAGAAAATCATGGTCCGAGTTCTGGCATATTACAGCAAATTTTGGTCTGAGTTCTGGCATTTTAAAAGCAAATAGTCATCAGAGTTCTGGCATTCTACAGCCAATCATGGTCTGAGTTCTGGCATTTTACAGCAAATCATGGTCTGAGTTTCTGGCATTTTACACCAATTCATGGTCTAAGTTCTGGCATTTACACGAAATCATGGTCTGAGTTCTGACATTCTACACCAACTCGTCGTCTGAGTTCTGGCATTTTACAGCAAATCATGGTCTGAGTTCTGGCATTTTACAGCAAAGCATGGTCTTAGTTCTGGCATTTTATAGCAAATCGTTGTTTTGGTTCTGGCATTTTACAGCAAATCATGATCTAAGTTATGTCATTTTACAGAAAATCATGATCTAAGTTCTGTCATTTTACAGCAAATCATGGTCTGAGTTCTGGGATTTTACAGCAATTGTCGTCTTAGTTCTGTCATTTTACAGCAAATCATGGTCTAAGTTCTGTCATTTTACAGCAAATCGTGGTCTTAGTTCCGGCATTTGACAGCAAATCATGGTCTGAGTCCTGGCATTTTACAGAAAATCATGGTCTGAGTTCTGGCATTTTACAGAAAATTATGGTCTGAGTTCTGGCATTTTAAAAGCAAATAGTCGTCCGAGTTCTGGCATTTTACAGCAAATCATGGTCTGAGGTCTGGGCATTTTTACAGCAAATCATGGTCTGAGTTCTGGCATTTTACAGCTAATCATGGTCTGAGTTCTGGCATTTTACAGCAAATCATGGTCTAAGTTCTGGCATTTTACAGCAAATCATGGTCTAATTTCTGTCATTTTACAGCAAATCATGGTCTGAGTACTGGCATTTTACAGCAAATCATGGTCTAAGTTCAGGCATTTTTACAGCAAATCATGGTCTGAGTTCTGGCATTTTACAGCAAATCCTGGTCTGAGTTCTGTCATTTTAATGCAAATCCTGGTCTGAGTTCTGTCATTTAACACCAAATCATGGTCTAAGTTCTGGCATTTTTACAGCAAATCATGGTCTTAGTTCTGGCATTTTAACAGCAAATCGTTGTTTTGGTTCTGGCATATTACAGCAAATCGTCGTCTTAGTTCTGGCATATTACAGCAAATCATGGTCTTAGTACTGGCATTTTACACCAAATCATGGTCTGAGTTCTGGCATTTTACACCAAATCATGTCCTCAGTTCTGGCATTTTTACAGCAAATCATGGTCTTAGTTCTGGCATTTTACACCAAATCATGGTCTTAGTTCTGGCATTTCATATGAAATCATGGTCTGAGTTCTGGCATTTTACAGCAAATCCATGTCTGAGTTCTGTCATTTTACACCAAATCATGGTCTAAGTTAGTTCTGGCATTTTACAGCAAATCGTTGTTTTGATTATGGCATTTTACTGCAAATCGTCGTCTTAGTTCTGGCATATTACAGCAAATCATGGTCTTAGTTCTGGCATTTTACAGCAAATCATGGTCTGAGTTCTGGCATTTTACACCAAATCATGGTCTGAATTCTGGAATTTTACACCAAATCATGGTCTAAGTTCTGGCATTTGACCACGAAATCATGGTCTGAGTTCTGACATTTTACACCAAATCGTCGTCGGAGTTCTGGCATTTTACAGCAAATCATGGTCTGAGTTCTGGCATTTTACACAAAATCTGGTCTAAGTTCTGGCATTTTACACCAAATCATGGTCTAAGTTCTGGCATTTTACAGCAAATCATGGTCTGAGTTCTGGCATTTTACAGCAAATCATGGTCTAAGTTCTGGCATTTTACAGCAAATCATGGTCTGAGTTCTGACATTTTACACCAAATCGTCGTCTGAGTTCTGGCATTTTTACAGCAAATCATGGTCTGAGTTCTGGTATTTTACACCAAATCATGGTCTAAGTTCTGGCATTTTACAGCAAATCATGGTCTAAGTTCTGGCATTTTACAGCAAATCATGGTCTGAGTTCTGGCATTTTACAGAAAATCATGGTCTAAGTTCTGGCATTTTACAGCAAATCATGGTCTGAGTTCTGGCATTTTACAGCAAATCATGGTCTGAGTTCTGGCATTTTACAGCAAATCCATGTCTGAGTTCTGTCATTTTACACCAAATCATGGTCTAAGTTAGTTCTGGCATTTTACAGCAAATCATGGTCTTAAGTTCTGGCATTTTACAGCAAATCGTTGTTTTGGTTATGGCATTTTACAGCAAATCGTCGTCTTAGTTCTGGCATATTACAACAAATCATGGTCTTAGTTCTGGCATTTTACACCAAATCATGGTCTGAGTTCTGACATTTTACAGCAAATCATGGTCTGAGTTCTGGCATTTTACAGCAAAGCATGGTCTTATTTGTGGCATTTTACAGCAAATCATGGCCTAAGTTCTGTCATTTTACAGCAAATCATGATCTAAGTTCTGTGATTTTACAGCAAATCATGGTCTGAGTTCTGGGATTTTACAGCACTTGTCGTCTTAGTTCTGTCATTTGAGAGCAAATCATGGGTCTAAGTTCTGTCTTTCGACAGCAAATCATATTCTTAGTTCCGACATTTGACAGCAAATCATGGTCTGAGTCCTGGCATTTTACAGAAAATCATGGTCCGAGTTCTGGCATTGTACAGCAAATTTTGGTCTGAGTTCTGGCATTTTAAAAGCAAATAGTGATCAGAGTTCTGGCATTCTACAGCCAATCATGGTCTGAGTTCTGGCATTTTACAGCAAATCATGGTCTGAGTTCTGGCATTTTACACCAAATCATGGTCTGAATTCTGGCATTTTACACCAAATCATGGTCTAAGTTCTGGCATATGACACAAAATCATGGTCTGAGTTCTGACATTTTACACCAAATCGTTGTCGGAGTTCTGGCATTTTACAGCAAATCATGGTCTGAGTTCTGGCATTTTACAGCAAAGCATGGTCTTAGTTCTGGCATTTTATAGCAAATCGTTGTTTTGGTTCTGGCATTTTACAGCAAATCATGATCTAATTTCTGTCATTTTACAGCAAATCATGATCTAAGTTCTGTGATTTTACAGCAAATCATGGTCTGAGTTCTGGGATTGTACAGCACTTGTCGTCTTAGTTCTGTCATTTGACAGCAAAACATGGTCTAAGTTCTGTCATTCGACAGCAAATCATATTCTTAGTTCCGGCATTTGACAGCAAATCATGGTCTGAGTCCTGGCATTTTACAGAAAATCATGGTCCGAGTTCTGGCATTTTACAGCAAATTTTGGTCTGAGTTCTGGCATTTTAAAAGCAAATAGTCATCAGAGTTCTGGCATTCTACAGCCAATCATGGTTTGAGTTCTGGCATTTTACAGCAAATCATGGTCTGAGTTCTGGCATTTTACACCAAATCATGGTCTGAATGCTGGCATTTTACGCCAAATCATGGTCTAAGTTCTGGCATTTGACACGAAATCATGGTCTGAGTTCTGACATTTTACACCAAATCGTCGTCTGAGGTCTGGCATTTTACAGCAAATCATGGTCTGAGTTCTGGCATTTTACAGCAAAGCATGGTCTTAGTTCTGGCATTTTATAGCAAATCGTTGTTTTGGTTCTGGCATTTTACAGCAAATCATGATCTAAGTTATGGCATTTTACAGCAAATCATGGTCTGAGTTCTGGGATTTTACAGCACTTGTCGTCTTAGTTCTGTCATTTGACAGCAAATCATGGTCTAAGTTCTGTCATTCGACTGCAAATCATGGTCTTAGTTCCGGCATTTGAGAGCAAATCATGGTCTGAGTCCTGGCATTTTACAGAAAATCATGGTCCGAGTTCTGGCATTTTACAGCAAATTTTGGTCTGAGTTCTGGCATTTTAAAAGCAAATAGTCATCAGAGTTCTGGCATTCTACAGCCAATCATGGTCTGAGTTCTGGCATTTTACACCAAATCATGGTCTGAGTTCTGGCATTTTACACCAAATCATGGTCTGAATGCTGGCATTTTACACCAAATCATGGTCTAAGTTCTGGCATTTGACACGAAATCATGGTCTGAGTTCTGACATTTTACACCAAATCGTCGTCTGAGTTCTGGCATTTTACAGCAAATCATGGTCTGAGTTCTGGCATTTTACAGCAAAGCATGGTCTAAGTTCTGGCATTTTATAGCAAATCGTTGTTTTGGTTCTGGCATTTTACAGCAAATCGTGATCTAAGTTATGGCATTTTACAGCAAATCATGATCTAAGTTCTGTCATTTTACAGCAAATCATGGTCTGAGTTCTGGGATTTTACAGCACTTGTCGTCTTAGTTCTGTCATTTGACAGCAAATCATGGTCTAAGTTCTGTCATTCGACAGCAAATCATGGTCTGAGTTCCGGCATTTGACAGCAAATGATGGTCTGAGTCCTGGCATTTTACAGAAAATCATGGTCCGAGTGGCATTTTACAGCAAATTTTGGTCTGAGTTCTGGCATTTTAAAAGCAAATAATCATCAGAGTTCTGGCATTCTACAGCCAATCATGGTCTGAGTTCTGGCATTTTACAGCAAATCATGGTCTGAATTCTGGCATTTTACACCAAATCATGGTCTGAATGCTGGCATTTTACACCAAATCATGGTCTAAGTTCTGGCATTTGACACAAAATCATGGTCTGAGTTCTGACATTTTACACCAAATCGTCGTCTGAGTTCTGGCATTTTACAGCAAATCATGGTCTGAGTTCTGGCATTTTACAGCAAAGCATGGTCTTAGTTCTGGCATTTTATAGCAAATCGTTGTTTTGGTTCTGGCATTTTACAGCAAATCATGATCTAAGTTATGGCATTTTACAGCAAATCATGATCTAAGTTCTGTCATTTTACAGCAAATCATGGTCTGAGTTCTGGGATTTTACAGCAATTGTCGTCTTAGTTCTGTCATTTTACAGCAAATCATGGTCTAAGTTCTGTCATTTGACAGCAAATCATGGTCTTAGTTCCGGCATTTGACAGCAAATCATGGTCTGAGTCCTGGCATTTTACAGAAAATCATGGTCTGAGTTCTGGCATTTTACAGCAAATTATGGTCTGAGTTCTGGCATTTTAAAAGCAAATAGTCGTCCGAGTTCTGGCATTTTACAGCCAATCATGGTCTGAGTTCTGGCATTTTACAGCAAATCATGGTCTGAGTTCTGGCATTTTACAGCAAATCATGGTCTGAGTTCTGGCATTTTACACCAAATCATGGTCTAAGTTCTGGCATTTTACAGCAAATCATGGTCTAAGTTCTGGCATTTTACAGCAAATCATGGTCTGAGTTCTGGCATTTTACAGCAAATCATGGTCTGAGTTCTGGCATTTTACAGCAAATCCATGTCTGAGTTCTGTCATTTTACACCAAATCATGGTCTAAGTTAGTTCTGGCATTTTACACCAAATCATGGTCTTAAGTTCTGGCATTTTACAGCAAATCGTTGTTTTGGTTATGGCATTTTACAGCAAATCGTCGTCTTAGTTCTGGCATATTACAGCAAATCATGGTCTTAGTTCTGGCATTTTACACCAAATCATGGTCTGAGTTCTGGCATTTTGCAGAAAATCATGGTCTTAGTTCCAGCATTTTACACCAAATCATGGTCTTAGTTCTGGCATTTTACAGCTAATCATGGTCTTAGTTCTCTCATTTTACAGCCAATCATGGTTTTAGTTTTGGCATTTTACCGCAAATCATGGTCTTAGTTTTGGTTCCAATTTTTTAATGTAATATTTTGAAAACTACATAAACTTTTGTGAATCCATTACGTTAGGTCAATTAGAAATAATAAAAAGCTGATCATAAATACACACTTAAATATGAAATAAAATCTTAATAAAAAATGATGCTGTTAAGGTTAAGAATAAGATTTTATTTAAGGTGTTTCTGGAACATGGCCCCTGAACACAATCTCTTACCTGGGGCTGGTATATATAAATAATCTCAGTCGAAAATTAGGAAATCTCATTCGAAAATTAAGAAATATCTTAAAATTCTCAAATTTAATTATTGGATTTTCTGACAAAGTAATGCATTCCTGGAAGATTTTGATACATAATTTGCAATATAATTCAAAGTGTATTAATCTGTAGCATTAGTCATGCAAATGTTCCAAAGCATAGTGTTTTAAACACAGATTCTAATTTTGACTTATGTTCAACTTAAGTTAAGAATGGCTTAAGAATCTTTATAAATATGGGCCCAGGGACCATATTCCAGAGACCTCTTAAGTAAATCCTTAACTTTTGAAAGAACCTTTTTTCTTAAACGTTTTATTCCATTTGAAGAAGTCATTTTTTATATTTATATATTAAAAATCACTTATATTAATAATGGTTATTAATATAAGTGAATTAATTTACAGTTAACAATGGTTGTTAACTATAAAATTAAATCACCAAAAATTGGAACTTACGTGAAAATATTTACATATGAACTTAAGATGTTTCTGGAATACATGCTCTGGGGTCGTATTCCAGAAACATCTTACGTGAAATCTTATCCTTAGCCTTAAAATCATCATTTTTCTTAAGCATTTTATTCCATATATAGATGAAATTCTGCAAAATTTTCACTATTTATCAACTTATTATTAACTACTATTAACTTACCTATAATTGAAATTATTAATTTATTTGTAGTTTTAAAAATATAACCTTACAAAAATTGGAACTTAAGTGAGAATATTTTAAGATACGCTTAAGATGTTTCTAGAATACTTGCCCAGATCCAATACTATAAAACTTAATCTTATCTTAGCCAACGAATTACAAGACTTATATGCAATAATTGTTTTCATGAAAAGTCGAATTTACTAGGCAAATATTGTCATAATACAAATGTGGCGCGTCGTGAGAAAACCGGTCTTAATGCATGTGCGTAAAGTGTCGTCCCGGATTAGCCTGTGCAGTCTGCACAGGCTACTCCAGGACGGCACTTTCTGCTTTTATGGTATTTTCTGTTTCAAGGAAGTCTCTTCTAACCATAAATCCACTTTAGGCGGAGAGTCATCCCGGATTTGGCTAATCTGGGATGACACTTTACGCACATGCATTAAGTCCGGTTTTCCCACGACGCACCTCAAATGTATAACTGAATATACAGAAGGGTCGAAATTTGCAGAACAAATATTAACTTTGTAAATATCTATTACTGGAAGATTAAAAATGAAGCGTTGAAATAGTAACAAACATATTAATTTCACAACTATCTGTGAATCTATCAACTTCAAACAGTTCCTTTGTATCCAAGTTGTCACCACTTATTATTAACCAAATTAAAAAACAATTAGGGTCATTTAGGAACCAAATTGAAGCAAATTTAAAAACACAAACAATATTTCTACTTTTGACTTGTTTGAAATTTAACTAAATGTTTAAGTGTAAGCATAATTTAACATCTGCTTAATAGGATGTACAAATATAAACAGGACAAACAATGTTTCAAACCAAAATAACACATTCTATTTTCGAAAACAAATAGACTGATGGCCATCATTAAAAATATTCAAATACAAAACAGTATCTAAGTTAAAAATGTTCTAGTATGCCCATACCCATTAACCAATTCTCAAAATATAATCATGTTCATGTGTAAGAAACAGCTCAATTAAAAGCAAAGTAACAGGCGCATAATAACACACATAAAATTAACAGTACAAGGGAAGTAACTCATTCCCAGAAAACAATTGCACAAACAAGGGTTAATTCCCTTGTGGTAACAAAATTACATTTTAAATCAGTGAATTATCTGTTTATAAAAAAAAACAAATATCTGAAAAAATAATCAATATCTATTATTATATTTTAACTGGTTAAAACATGCACCTTAAATATGCTATGCATTTGTAAAATTTATTTTAACAAAAATATGATCTCTTAAACAGGCTATTTTAAAGCATTTTCGTGAAATCAAATTTTCTTTATGTCACAAAGAATCAAGTTAATAACTCTTAAACCATTTAACATTTTACCCCAATGCAAACCCTGTTTAATAAAATAATGTTATAATAAGCATTAAATATTTACCCCCAAATTCGTACTATCATTAATATTCGTGAAACAGGGTTAAACATAATTATTACCCCCCCCCCCAAAAAAAAAAACAGTTAAATAAAATAAGGTAATGAGGATAATTACATATTTACCCCCAAATTTTGACTATGAAACATTGTTTAACATGTAACCCCAAAACAAATATCGGTACTAGTAAATAAAATTTGGTTATAATAGGCATGATATATTTACCCCCATTTTCTGACTATAACGATGTAATACTTATAATGATACAGTTAGAGACAGATTGTTAAGCTGTTAAAAGGGAGACATAACATAAAATGAGGAGCGTCGTGAGAAAACCGGACTTAATGCATGTGCATAAAGTGTCGTCCCGGATTAGCCTGTGCAGTCCGCACAGGCTAATCTGGGACGGCACTTTCCGCCTACAGTGTATTTATGTTTAGAAGAGACTTCCTCGAAACAGAAAATACCATAAAAGCGGAAAGTGCCGTCCTGGATTAGCCTGTGCGGACTGCACAGGCTAATCCGGGACGACGCTTTACGCACATGCATTAAGACCGGTTTTCTCACGACGCGCCACGAATATAACTGTAAAGAAATCATGATCAGTAATGATCATAAACTTTGATGACCAGCCATACACAAATGGGAAAGAAGCAAAAATAAGACTACTTCTATATCTTATCAGAAGCAAAAATAAGACATTACTCCTATATCTTATCACAAGATTCCAAGATATGCCAATATTGCTCACCTTTTCAAAGTATAATAACACTACAAGAAAGTCCTTTCGATTCCATATACAATAATGATATGAATAATGTTGGTTAACAACAATGACATAGCATACATTGATTAATGCTGCATGACAGAAGTTTTAATTAAGTGTGATTAAAAAACAGGGCCCGTGTTCACAAAGCTCCTTAGGGAAAACTTTCATATATTCTTTAAATTAATAAAACTCCTTAAGTCTCTGGCTGTTCCATACATAGAGTTTTCAACATTAAAATGCTGTCTACTTGTAAATATTGCGTATTTGTTTAGTATTGCAGCTTTCTTTGTACAGAAAACATGGAATTTCAGACAGAAAATTTGATATGAAATTTTCACTTAAGTACAACATAAGTTAAGATTTCCCTTAGGAGCTTTGTGAATAGCAGCCCAGTTCAATGAACAAAATATTGGTTATGGTAGATGCAACTGACCAATAAACATGAAGCGTACTAGTATAACTGCATAAATCGTAATTCTGCATCGAAACACACTGGGCAAAATCAAACACATGCACATTCACAAGCTGAAATATTAGTAGTGTCTTGGAATTCAAGCTGTATTCAATATCTTGTAAGACATTTATAAAACATTTTGGTTGTAATACAGATTTCACTGAAAAACAATCGTCGCAAAAAAACGTTAGGGTCGGAGTGTTTTCGCTAGGTAGGGTCGGGTTGCCCGAAACACAGAAATGTGGCGTGTCGTGGGAACACCGGACTTAATGCATGTGCGTAAAGTGTCGTCCCGGATTAGCCTGTGCAGTCTGCACAGGCTAATCCGGAACGGCACTTTCCGCCTACAGTGGATTTATGTTTAGAAGAGACCTCCTTGAAACAGAAAATACCATAAAAGCGGAAAGTGCCATCCTGGATTAGCCTGTGCGGACTGCACAGGCTAATCCGGGACGACACTTTATGCACATGCATTATGACCGGTTTTCTCAAGACGCGCCACACATTTTATTTGGCCTTACAAAATAGAGCATGTATTAGTGCTTGTGAAATTAAACCAATATCTGGGGCAACCCATCTTGAAGAAGTGTATTAAATACGCATTTAATGCGCATTAAACGCTTCGGTATTGGCACCGTTTTTTTTCTGCGTTTAATGTGCATTAAATACACTAAACAATGCAGAAAAAATAAACTTATTACAGAAAAAAAGTGTATTTTTTCTGCATTAACACACTTCAGTGCATTTAAAGTGTATTTTTCTCCTTGAAAAATACACTACATCTTCAAAACATACACTCAATTGTATTTTAAGTGTATTTTCTAGTGTGAAAAAACACAGAAAAAGTACAGAAAAATACAATTAGTGTACTAAGTGTATTAATTGCGCATTTAATGCAGAAAAAATATGATGCCAATACCGCAGCGTTTAATGCGCATAAATGCATATTTAATACACTTCTTCAAGAAGGGAATGTTTAAAATGAAAGTAGCATAAAATGGAAAGGTCCATTGTAAAACAAACAATAGGCACACGAGCGCCTGTAACGCTCTACTGGTTTATTAAGTAAGGAGTTTCAGATGCAAAAAGACCCTGATATGGTATATAAGGAGAAAAGGCCCCCTTCTCTGGCAGCCATGATTTTTTGACAAATCAAAATCATTCAACAGATTTTGGTAGAGAACCACCTAAGGAACATTTCTGTAAAATTATTTCAAAATCCAAGCAGTAGTTTCTAAAATAAAGATTTTCAAAGTTTTAAATATACCCTCACTAAGAAAAATCAGCCCGCCCCTTGATGGCTATGTTTTTCAACACAGTGGAACAATTTAAGCAACTTCTGTACATAACCAACCACGCCAGGGGTTTAGGAGACGTGTTATAAAGATTTTTCTATAAATAGCTCTTGCCGCCATCTTGTGCAGCCGACCGGAACCATTTGAGCAACATTGGTAGAAAATCACCCAAGGAACATTTCTGTGAAGTTTGAACAAAATCGGCAAACCGGTTTCAGAGAAGATGTCAAACGGACGAACTGCCATGGCATAATCTTGCTGGCCTTGTGCAAAAATCTGGACATTAAATTTTTAACAAAACAATGATATACAAACCAAACATAACAAGAAAGTTGTAAGAAACAAGACAATAATGAAATCAATATTTATGTTTTAACAGAAACAATGGAAAACAAAATCAAATTCTAACTACAGTTGCAATACCTGCATAAAATGAAACGTGCCAAACTATTATAAAAGACTCATACATAAATAAACTGTTTTACTTAGCACCACTTTTTTATAATCTGTTTTGAATAATTGGCATAGTTCAGTAAGAACTAGAATTGTCGCACGAGTGACGGATATACCCCACAATATGGCCTTGTCACAAAACTATGGCATCCATTCGAAAGAAATGGACAGAGAGAGAATGCTTTAATTTGTGAATGGTCAACAGTTTATTTGGAAAAAAATAATTTTAATAGGAGCCATAACTCTGTCAACATTTAGTGGTTTGTAATCAAAGTGGAAATTGATCTGTATTTTATGATGTTACACCTATGTACCAAAAATAATTTAAATATGTGAAGCCTTTCATGAGTTATTGTCCATGTTTTTTCGGAAATTTAAGTCAAAAAGGGGGGCCATAACTGTGTCAAAAGTTAGTGGTTTGTAACCAAAGTCAAACTTGACCTGTATCTTATGATGCTACACATGTGTACCAATAATTATATAAATATGTCAAGCCAATGTTATCGCCAGGAAACCATGTTTTTAGGGAATTTATGTCAAATAAAGGGCCATAACTCTGTCAAAATTTAGTGGTTTGTAACCAAAGTCGAACTTGGCCTGTATTTTATGATGCTACACATGTATACCAAAAAATATTTTAATATGTCAAGCCATTCTTGAGTTATTGTCCGGAAATCATGGTTTTAGGGAATTTCAAGTCGAAAAGAGGCCATAACTCTGTCAAAATGTAGTGGTTTGTAACCAACATCGAACTTGACCTGTATTCTATGATGTTACACATGTGCACCAAAAATTATTTGAATATGTCAAGCCTTTCTTGAGTTATCATCCGGAAACCATGTTTTTAGGGAATGTTAAGTCGAAAAGGGGCCATAACTCTGTCAAAATTTAGTGGTTTGTAATCAACATCGAACTTGACCTGTATCCTATGATGTTACACATGTGTACCAAAAATTATTTGAATAAGTCAAGCCTTTCTTGAGTTATCATCCGGAAACCAAAAAACAACAGACCGACGGCCCGACAGACCGACATGCTCACACCTATATACCCCCACTAAACTTCGTTTGTGGGGGGTATAATGATACATATCATGGGGCTTCTTACATACTGATTATTACAACAAACACGTCTTTTGTTTATTGTATAATTCCATCAAACAGTTCAACAGTATTTTATTATTACAACATAGATTGGTGAAACTGTGTATGAGGACACTGGTTTTAATTTCATTTTTTTATCCAGTATTTTTGTTTCCTGAAATAACAGTGTACGGTAAACGGACACATTCCCAGTGCCAAATATGGTTTATTTTTCCCAATTGGAAGAAAAAAATTCCCAATTCAGAAGTAACAAAATGCTAAATACCTAGGAAATGTGATTCTAAGGTGTAAATCATGAACTTACTTGTATGTGTATAGATAAACACCATTAAAATACCAAATTCAACCAATCAAACACCAGTTTAAGTTGTTTCTTAATTAAATTTCTTTCTTAAATGTTTCCCAATTGCAAGTTTTCACATCACAAAATTCCCAATTTGATAGGTACGGGACCCATATACCCAAAGCAGTGAAAAAAATCACTGTTATCCATTGAAACATTGCATGATTTGTTTTATTTGTGTAAAATATAATAAATTAAGCTATTGTTGCAACGGATAGTTAATGAGCATTTATCCTTGCTAATTAACTTATATAATCTACAATCAAAATGCACATTTTAACATCTTTCGATAACATTAATATTAGAATATTGATATGGTATAAAACTAAACATTTCGCAAACACATTAGGTTCAAAACAACATTCAAATCTATGGTTCCAAGCCAGTGTGGTTTTTTTTTTAATACTAAGCAATACCTCAAATTAGACACACACAAATAGAAATAATGTATATATAAAAACAGAAATAATGTATACATATTATGAATATATATAAATAGTAGTTCTAGAACACAAATGGAACCAGCCAAAGATTTCAACTTTGGGTTAAAAGCTAAAAAAAAGTTAAGTTTATATTAAAACCAACACAGTTTAAAGGTACTATACATGAAGGTAGTAATTATAAAAATAAAAACAAATTATATTTTTACAAACACGCAACTACCCTTCTCGAAACAGTGTATTTAATACGCATTTAATGCCTATCAAACGCTGTGGTATTGGCACCATATTTTTTCTGCATTAAATGCCCATTAAAAAATACACTTTTAGTACACTAAGTGTATTTTTTCTGTACTTTTTCTGTGTTTTTTACAACAAAAGTGCATTAATGCATAAAAAAATACACTTTAAATACTATCAAGAGTATGTTTTGAAGATATAGTGTATTTTTCGAGGAGAAAATACACTTTAAATGCACTTCCGTGTGTTAATGCTGGAAAATACACTTTTTTCTGTAATAAGTGAATTTTTAATGCATGTTTAAGTGTATTTTAGTCGCATTCAATGCAGGAAAAATAGGGTGCCAATACCGCAGCATTTAATGAGCATGAATGCGTATTTAATACACTTCTTCGAGAAGGGTAGACATTAACTCCCTCCACAAATAACTTAAAGCAGCAGTCCAGAAATATGTTAATAAAAATAAAACATCACAAAAATCGTGTCTAATGGACATCTTACCGATCGAAATACAAAAACAAGAGCTGTCGGACGACAGCACACTCGACTTTTCTTGTGCTTGTCAGAGTTTCTGGTATCTTTTCTAAAACAAACTGTATAGTAGAGGCCAATTAAACAAAAATGATTTATTTCTAGAGTTACTGAGTGGCAGCCTTTTTCTAAATTCCTGAACAGTGACCTTGACCCAACTTATCCCATATGCAATTTCATGCAAAGTCTCATGCAAAGTCTCCTTATACAGTATCTATAAATTGAATTTTATAAAAATATTTCAATTTATTCTCGAGTTATAAAGCAGACGATTTTTTTCTATTTTTAGTAACAGTGACCTTGACCTTGACCCCACCCAACCCACCACAAATGCACTCCCGAGTAAAGTATTGCTTTAGGTTATTTATGTATGAAGATTGATTCTCAAGTTAGCGAGTGGAAATCGAAAGTTGACACCGCCATTCCACCCACTTGAAATTTGTCAAGTGTAAAAATGCCCAAAATTTTTACAAATTTCAAACAATAGTTATCAAAATTGGCATATGAGTTCAATTGAATATAGGGAATAAGAGTTCTAAGTTTAAATGAACACCCTCAACCCATTCCTGAGAAACAAGCTTACCGAAAAACTTGAACCTGTCCCTATAGCTTATACCGGTAAGTAAAATTTCTATGAGCAAAAAGGCCCATAATTTTGACAAATTTCAAAGTAGAGTTACCAAACCTGGCCTATAGGTTCATTTTAATATAGGAAATAAGTGTTTTAAGTTTGAATGAAATCCCTCAAGCCATTCCTGAGAAACCAACTTACCGAAAAACTTTAACCTGTCTATATAGCTTATATGTAAAATTTCTAAGTGTGAAAGAGCCCATAATTTTGACAAATTTCAAACCAGAGTCACTAAACTTGGCCTTTAGGTTCATTTTAATGTTGGGAATATATGTTTTAAGTTTGAATGAAATCCCTGAAGCCATTCCTGAGGAACTAGCTTACTGAAAAACTTTAACCTAGCTCAGACGTCAACACCATCGGCGGGGCGAGTAGAATAGCTTGCCTTTTCTTCGAAAAGTCGAGCTAAAACCGCATTGAAATCGGTAAAATAGTAAAGTTTTGGTTACTTTTTATCGTATAGTTATCTGTATGCGATAGCTGGTGATGCCTCTGGAGTAAATCAGCATGTACATTAGAGTGTATTCCGTTCGTACCAAGCGTTTTCAAACATAAACATTTTAAAATGCCTTTCGTAAAAAAGTAAGTTTTCAGTCAAATAAACATCATCAACGTTCATTAGAACTAATGCCAATTTAAGACTGTGGCTTTAATGCAAAATTAGATATACAGTATTATATCCTTTACCAAAATCAATGTTATCTATATCTTGTCAGTTTTTGACATTTTTGGTATTGTATAAATGAAAATAGACTACAGGATAATTTAAAACAATGATACAAAATGCTAATATTGAAACTTATGCGGCACATCGTGGGAAAACAGGGCTTAATGCATGTGTGTAGTGTCATACCGCACTTTACGCACATGCATTAAGCCTGGTTTTCCCATGACACGCCTCACATATTGAAATACATCAGAACAATTTAACTACATCAAAACCTTACAGCTTGAAGGAACTTGTCCACCAAATTAATGAACCAGCTAGTTTTCCAGAACACATATTCTAAAGGTCTTGAACATTCATACAACGTACATACACTGAGTAAAATTTGCTAAAACAAGGGGTTTTCAAGATGACAAAAATGCTTTAGTTATCTATGCACGCACACACACTGACCACGGAGACGTATGTAAAATTTCAGTCGCAACACGAACGCTAAAGACAAGAAAATGATGGCCAAGTTATCGATTATCAAGTGTCGATAAATTTAAATGCATACCCAGACACACTCTGGCATTCAATCACAAATGTTCGGAAAATTTCAGTCAAAACGCAAACGAGTCCAAACGCTGAAGACAACAACGGAACACATTTTTTATGAGACGAAACGAATCCAGACGGCAATAACTTCTCACTGTACATGACTGGTTGTAAGACGGCTTCTGCACAGCTGTAAATCGAAAATGAAGTTTACATTTCAGGGATAAATTCTCAACGTTACACATGTGGTACAAACAGGACATTTTCACTCTATGACTTCTGTAGACTTAAGAAATAATTTTCTATTTATTGTTGTTATTGGCGAATAAGCAACGATTTGAGTTCTGATGCGTAGGAATTAAACCACGAAGGCGTTAGCCCAAGCGGTTTAATAGCCACGCATCAGAACGACAAAGAGTTGTTTATTGGCCAATAAACAAAGACAATGCAAAAATTATTTTGATTCTAACATTATTTGACAAATATTTTTGCAACTGTGATGAGAACTACTTTTTACTATGCTCTCCTCAGAATTGGGACTACTTTATGTGTTGTTTATTGAGTAGTCTGACAACGATAATTGTGTTCTTTGTCTAAAGAAATCTTAGTGAGTATCATGTTTGAATTGACGGTAAAACATCATGGCCAACTGCAAAACAACTGATTAAAACATTTCTTCTGAGTTTTACTGACATACATTTTGTTTTAGAAATTAACGACTTTAACGCTTTTTCACCCCTTCTGTCACAATATATTAGGCGCGTCGTGGGAAAACCGGTCTTAATGCATGTGCGTAAAGTGTCGTCCCGGATCAGCCTCTGCAGTCTGCACAGGCTAATCTTGGACGGCACTTTCCGCCTTCAGTGGATTTATGTTTCGAAGAGACTTTCTTGAAACAGAAAATACCATAAAAGCGGAAAGTGCCGTCCTTGATCCGGGACGACACTTCACGCACATGCAATAACACGACGCGCCTCATATACATTTCTTCACACACGGTACATACATTAACATTTATTATACTAGCCTATATATATCGTAGAACTTATAATATTTCTTTTTCCAAGATGGTGTCATTCTCGTGATCAGAATGTCGTTAGTTTGATCCCATCTTGGAAAGCGTTCAAATGATCTTTCTCAAGACACCAAGTACTGGTTCTACCCAGGAAACGGACTCAAAAGCGTCTCATTAAGCCCCGGGCTATTGACACAATCAGGTTTAAACCGGTTTAAATAGCACTAACCTCTTTCATCAGAATTTTATATCACAAGCTATACCTTGTTTTCCGTGTAATACTATTATGAATATTTTTATCTTACATATGTGTAAGATAACATTTTGAGCATTTTCATTGGCTACATATTTTTTCACCAATCGTATGATGTTATTTTGGTAAAATGACGTCGTCGACATGAAATAACGTCACGTCAGTACAAAAGTTATAGGATTTGTCAACATGTTTAGGTTAAAACAGACGATTTTCTTTTGTTTAAAAGAATGTGATAAAAAAGATCCGACACTGGTTGTCATTGCCATACCATATTTTATTACACTCACCAAAGGCTCGCTTCTTAACAAAATTCTTGAACACTTTTAATAAAATATGGTATGAAATAACAACTCATGTCAGAACCTATATATTCATTCTTACCTATATATTTATTCATGCTTACCTATATATTCTTCATCCTTACCTATATATTTATTCATGCTGACCAATATATTTATTCATGCTGACCAATATATTTATTCATGCTGACCAATATATTTATTCATGCTTACCTAATTATTTCTTCTTACCTAAATCATTCTTACCTATTTATTCATTCTTATCTAATATGGTATGAAATGACAACTCGTGTTAGATCCTATATATTCATTCTTATCTATATATTTATTCATTCTTAGCTATATATTAATTCATGCTTACCTATATATTTATTCATTCTTAGCCATATATTAATTCATGCTTACCTATATATTTTTGTTCATGCTTACCTATATATTTTCGTTTATGCTTACCTATATATTTTCGTTTATGCTTACCTATATATTTTCGTTTATGCTTACCTATATATTTTCGTTGATGCTTACCTATATATTTTCGTTTATGCTTACCTATATATTTCTTCGAGAAGGCAAGTCGATAACGTTCAAGTGAATAGCGGTGGAACTAGTTTGGTTGAAGTCGTCTCCCTTTGACGACATTTGACCCTGTAGACTAGACAGCTAAAAACAGAAACAACAAGAGTGCTTGATGAAAAACCTTGGTTACAGATTTTTTACTTGATTGGCTGATAAACCAGTAGAGCCCAAATCCCATACCAATAACGCTTCAAATTTTGAATATTGAGGTATTTGTGTGACTATATTTCATGTTAAAGTTGTGTAGATTTGCTTTCCAAATCTATGAAACACATTTTGTTTATATCGTATATTACCGGTAATAGTTTAGTATTAAATGTATTTTAATAAAACAATTAGATTTTTATCAGAAAACACATAACTTTTAGACATTGATACAATAACTTTTGCAAATTTGAAACCATAAAAATTGTAAAATTCGGGGGGTAACTCTTTCTTACACTATTTGAGGACCCACGTGAAGTTATGTCCCCTGTACCAACGTGTGCAGTATGTCTGAAATTCATTGGTTCGCCTATCATGCTTCGATCTATGCGTCTTCGCCTCTGAAATTGAATATGCAACATTTTTATTTTTATTTTATTTATTATTTTTATTATTATTATTATTATTTATTTATTATTTTTATTATTATTTATTATTATTATTATTATTATTATTTATTTTTATATTATTTTTAGTATTATTATTATTATTTTTTTTTTTTTTTATTATTATTATTATTATTATATATTTTTTAATATATTTTTATTTTAATTTTATTTTTTTACTTCAATCTATGCGTCTTCGCCTCTGAAATTTAATATGCAACATTTTTTAATTACATTTAGAATACTACAATACGGTCCCTTCAAAGCCAGATAAAAAAGCCTTCTTTGCACATAATTATGTCAGCCCATGAGATTTTTGGCCCAAATGCGGTAACTGGACGAAAACGAGTTATTGGCAGTTTTGAATACACTGGTATGTGTAGAAACTGGGAATGGCTTCCTTTTTTTCGCAATCATGCGTTTTGAGCAAGAATGAGCAGTTTAAGTAACACCACCATAATGATAAATGTTCACATTAAACACAGATTTTAATGTTCATCATGCATACAATACAGAACCTAGCATGGTGAGGACAAGTAATTTATATTATATATATTTACTGGACTGCCTTTCCCAAACAACAAACTTTGAATGTACAAATGTTTCGGACAAAAATAAAAATAATAAAGAAATGGTTGCTATGGCAACCATTCAAGCAATCATAGCAAAAATTATAATTGTTCTACAAATAACCTAAAAATTTACAATTTTCATTGACAATATTCAAAACACTGTATTATGTGAAGTTAGAATAAGACATCAAACATGGAATGGACATGATTTTTGTTCTTTTTTCACATGAAACTGAGCATTTCATGTTGTTTATGTATTTTTGTTATATTCTGTCAATACTTTTGGCATATTTAGCATTTTTCAATGACTTTTTTATTAGAACTGATTGTGTCTTTGATAATTTTTGCTCGCATGGGCACAGTTAAATTTTTGTGTGAAAATTTTGTAAATGCAAACAAGTATACAGTTTTGTGGTAAAATCAATTTTACTGATGCAGTTATATATGCAGGTGTCTATTGCACTAATTACTCTACAAAATTCTTATATTACAAATGGTAAACTGCATATAAAACATTGCTGTAATAAAATAGTTTATTCTATTTTTGACGTCTTATTCCAACTTCACATAATTATTTGCAATATCTCAATCATAATCCTGACTTTCTCATAAAATCATGTGCCTCCACTTTGACATCAATTTTCTCGAAATGAGGCAGGCCCCAATTGGGATAAAAATCTCATGGGCTGCCACACATATTGATAATACCTTCTGGCTTTCAAGGTATGATATACTATATACTATACTATATACACATTATTTTATAAGTATCGCACGTACCCGCCTAACTTAACATTCAAACAGGCTAATTGTAATCTGCATGCAAATGTTCGATAAGAAAATAGTTCCAAACCTGAAATGTGTCGACAGACACGGATGCCCCCACCTATGCAGCCTGATCTACATGGCCTGGCTTGGTCTATATACATACAAAATATTTTGCGGAAGGAGCATTGTTCTTTTATATTGAACTTTCTGCTAATACATTCTCTTTATCTGTGAAGTAAGTTGAGGTATCACAACCAATAGTTAAAGTCCTGACAAAAACTCTTTATAAATCTCAACATTTATACATATACTTGACCTTTGACCGATAAATGTGACCTTGACCTTGGACCAAGGCACCAGGTTCTTGCACGCGACACACCACCTCATAATGCTTATCACTTGTGCCAAGTTCTTTGAAATTCCTTCTATGCTAGACAAAATTACCCTTCTCGAAAAACTGTATTTAATATGCATTTAATGCGTATTAAACGCCGCGGTATTGGCACAGTATTTTTTCTGCGTTTCATACACTTGAAAATGCACACAAAATACACTTATTACAGAAAAAAAGTGTGTTTTCTTCTGCATTTTTCCTGCATTAACACACTTCAGTGCATTTAAAGTGTATTTTTCTCCTTGAAAAATGCACTTTTTCTTCCAAAAATACACTCTAGTGCATTTTAAGTGTGTTTTCTAGTACATTACTAAACTTTTTTGTAAAAAATGGAGAAAAAGTACTGAAACAATACACTTAATGTACTAAAAGTGTGTATTCAATGTGCATTTAACGCAGAAAAAATGCGGTGCCAATACCGGAGTGTTTAATACACTTTTTCAAGAAGGGTATGTACCTAAGGACATGGTTCTTGCGCGCGACACTGTCTCAACATGATTAGCACTTCTGCCAAGTTATTTGAAATTCCTTACCCGCTGGATAAAATTATGCTCCGGACGGGGTCTTTGGCTTAAATTCTTATATTTGAACTTTGATATTTTAGTGTGACCTTGATCTTGAAACTAGGGACCTGATTCTTGCGCACGACACACCGTCTCATTTTGCTTTACATTTCTGCCAAGTTATATGAAAATCCTCCTATGCTGGATAAAGTTATTGTCCAGACAAAAATCCGTACACACGTACATAGGTACACAGGTACAAACGTACACACGTACTTACTGCACCCACTGACAGGGTAAACTTTATACCCCCCCATCATTGATGGTGGGGGCATAAAAAAGACATAGTCCTGAGATAAATGAGACTTACCGGCTGAGGCTGTTCAGTGATGCAACAATTAAAACACAACATGGTGCCCATTGCCATAATAAACACAGTTAGTGGAATAATACTGGGTGGACTGGAATGACTTCCTGATATCACAGAGTTAGCTCCCTTTGTGATTCCTTGTATCACAGAGTTATTCTCCTTTGATGATGTGTTATTCCTAAATTATCTCCCTCAGATATTATGTGGTTTGAAATTAGTTAGTTTCTCATTTGATGTTGTTTTTTTAAACTGTACAATCCTGAATGATGAATGAATCTCTTTGAAGATTGTCCGTCTTTCACTTTTCAGTTGGTGCCTGATATAACTATCTTGAAGTGACCTCCGTTAAACGCTTTTTACCCTAAATATTTCATAAAGATCCACTTTTACCTCCTCTTCTGTGTTTGTTCTTCTTTTTGAAGAAAATAAATTTCAAAATCTGAAATCAATTTAGATCACAAACACTTACCAACTGTATACAAATCTAATGCCCGCATAATGTACCCAAACGTCCGTTCAATGATATTTCAGTCAGTTTTTTTTTCAAACAACACAACCACATACGTGGTTAATTCTACAACAAGTCTCTTTCTGATCAATGCATAAAGCTATGAATCATTTGTGGTCAGACCTATCTTTGGGCAACAAATAAAAATCACAATAGCTGGTTTCCTCATACTTAAATCCCCCAACAATTGTAAGATTATAGCACAAAATATCTCAATATCTTGATTATTGTACCTCTTTTGTACACTGATACGGTCGATTGTGTTAAGTGTGAAACATTCAGCATCAAACTACTTGTAAGTCATGTATTTAACTTCCTCAAAAGCTGTTCAAGTTTCAAAAGTGTTTGTCCTATATAAAATTATGATTTTCTCGCTATGAATGAGATTAAAATATTTTCCCGTCAAATTCTTGATAACGATCTCCCCCGAGTTGAAATAAAATCAAATAAAAGAACCATGAGTTTTTTCCCCTTTGTATACTTCAAAATGCAAACCAGTCTAGAATAGTCTCCCTTGTATTCCTGATTGACCTACAACCAGTCTAAATATCCAAGAGTTTCCTCTGCTGAATATGCTGGTGTCTCCATAAAGTCGCAAACCAGTCTAGAATAGTCTCCCTTGTTTTCCTGATTGACCTACAACCAGTCTAAATATCCAAGAGTTTCCTCCCCTGTATATGCTGGTGTCTCCAGAAAGTCTGAATTTGGCAGTTTTCCCCTTGTCCCCTTGATCAATCCTGTGCGGGGATACAAGCAGTCTAAAAATAAATTTTAGTTTTTCCAACGTTTTTTCCAGGAAGAGTCAATTGAGTAGTTGGGTTCAGCTAAAAACTCTTCCGGGTTGACTGTTCACCTGAAAATATACAGAAAATAAATCTTTCCGCCCCAGTCCATAGAATATAATTCAATATAACTTAAATTGGCATTAGTTCTAATGAACGTTAATTATGTTTATTACACTGAAAACTGTTTCTTATTTATTAAAGGCATTTTATAAGCTCTTTGTTCGAAAACGCTTGGTACGAACAGAATATACTAATGTACATGCTGATTTACTCCAGAGGCATGACCACCCCTCTCGAATAAGCGTATTAAAAGCTGCGGTATAGGCACTGTATTTTTTCTGTGTTAAATGGGTATTAAATAAACTTTTAGTAAACTAAGTGTGTTTTTGCTGTACTTTTACTTCATTTTTTACAAAAAAAATGTATTAATGTACTAGAAAACACACTTGAAATACACTTTAAATGCACTTAAGTGTATTTTTTGAAGAAAAAGTGCATTTTTCATGGAGAAAAATAAACGTTAAATGCACTTAAGTGTGTTACTGCAGGGAAAATGCAGAAAAAATACACTTTTTTTCTTTAATAAGTGTATTTTTTCTGCATTTTCAAATGTATTAAACGCGTATTAAACACAAAAAAATATGGTGCCAATATTGCAGCATTTAATACGCATTAAATGCGTATTAAATACACTTTTTCGAGAAGGGTAATGTACATGCTGATTTACTCCAGAGGCATGACCAGCTATCGCATACAGATAACTATAGGACAAAAAGTAACCAAAACATTATTTTAATGATTTCACAATGTTGTTTTTTTTAATTTTGATCTGTAAATGTCCAATAGAAATGATTTCTGCAAAATTTAATTTTTATGAACATCTTTCTGGACTGCTGCTTTAACTAATCCAACGACAAATATCATAGTGGCGCGTCGTGAGAAAACCGGTCTTAATGCATGTGCGTAAAGTGTCGTCCCAGATTAGCCTGTGCAGTCCGCACAGGCTAATCTGGGACGGCACTTTCCGCCTACAGTGTATTTATGTTTAGAAGAGACTTCCATGAAACAGAAAATACCACAAAAGCGGAAAGTGTCGTCCCAGATTAGCCTGTGCGAACTGCACAGGCTAATTTGGGAAAACACTTTACGCACATGCATTAAGTCCGGTTTTCCAACGACGCGCCTCCATTATACAAGAATCCCACTTTGCCTGCCTCATCGATTGCAAAACAACTCCCCATTGGCGAGTGTAAATTTATATCCCTGGGGAAAAGGTTGTAAAGTTTTATAGTGATTCCCAAATATGCCGATGTTTTGGAGGATAAATAACAGAGGATGGCTCTTTAAAGAATGGCATACCGCTATGTTAAGAAAGGCATACTGCTATGTAAAGTTTAAAATACACCATCTAAGAAAACTTAACAAGAATGAAAAATCATGTTATCTCTTCAGCTAATTGATTTTATTTGATAAACACTTCTAAGACTGATATACCCAAATTAAAACCTCATTTATCAAAGATTCAATGTTATTTTTATCCCTGGATTGGATTAAGTGCATTGATAAAAATATCTGAGAAATAATTATATAGGAGAAGAAAATGTAAAAGAATATAGCTAATAACAGATAATAAAGCAATGGATTATTAAGTAAAAGAAGGAATAGCCGTTTTTGAGTTATGACAGGAATTTTCATGTTTTCAACACTTTGAGATTTGTTTTTCTTTATATAACAGGGTCCAGTAAAAGGGCCCATTCCCAAAGCCAAATAGGGTTTATTTTCCCCAACTGGAATGAAAAAATTCCCAAATCAGATATGTTCTCATCCCAAATACATAGGAAATGTGAATTAAGTTGTAAATTATGTATGGTTGTGGATAAACACAATTGAAATACCAAGTTTAACCAATATAACAGTTTTTTTCTTCAATCTTTCCCCATAAGTAAGATTTAACGACGTAAAATTCCCATTTTGATAGAGACCCGAAACATTCCAATGCTGTGGAAAAACAATCGCTGAGTTTTATTTTCAGACGAATCAAAAACTTTTGTAAAATGATTGCTTTCTTTGATTTACAAACAAGCATTTTCTTCAATCAGGCATAACAAAAACTTTTCTGTGTTTTGAGCAACCCAACCCTACCTAGCGAAAGCCCCCCCCCGACCCTATAAGTTTTTAGCGATGATTATTTTCCATTAAATCCGTATTTGTCAGAATTGAGATAATTTTGTATGTTTTTAGGCCGAAATGGGTCTTTAAAAAAAGAAAAAAAAAAATTAACCCCGAAACTACTCAACGTTTTTTTTAAACCATTGCCTCAAACACACAATTTATTTTGTTTGACCTCAGTGGCTTTTTGTTTCTATGTATCTGTATATTTTTTTATTCACAAACAAAATTTGTACATAGCAACAGATACTGACCCCCTATGGAGGCATACACCAAGATGTTGGGAGCATCTGATGTTAATCAACACCAGTATTGCTCTATCAGATGTTAATCTGAGTCAGGATCTTGCCTGTACTTCTGGGAAACATTGGTGTTCTTTCATATCTTTGGGTTAATTAAAATGGCTACACCATACCATGTTTTGTGTGAAAGCTTATCCAGAATTGATGTATTTTTTTCTGTATTCAAAGCAATTGGTGATTTGTTTTCTATTGTACATAACTGTTTTTTGGGGGATTGTTGTTTTTTTTATTTTTATTATAAATGCTTTTAAATATTAATTGTTCATTATCATAATAGTATTATTTGTTTTGTTGCAAACTCCAAACATTATGTATAAATTCAGATAAACAATACTAATTCAAACATATATTATATGTGTTTATACCAAAATTACTTCCCCTTTTCCGAACTATAAACTAATACAGTAATAAACATTAGTGTATCATGTCAATGAAAATAGCTTCTTATTGATGTATAACAATAAGACTTGTAATATATATATTTAAATATATGTATGTATTATGGAATAAAGTATACTTATTAGTAGGTAAAAAGAAGTTTATAAAGCAACATAATGATTTCTTACCCCAGTTAAAACACTGTTTTAACAACAGTCAATCAGTCCGCTGTTATCAAACAACAAAGCTGACACACAAAACATGACCAACATTAAGTTGTTGTTTTTATGCTAATTACTTCTACACGTAACACTATCTGGCTTCAGTCAATTGATATAAATTTTGCATAAACAAAATTAACAGTTTGTATCAGAAGCAAAAAATCCACATCAAAAGTTAGCATTTCTTACATCAAATTCCTCAGATAAAAATTCCTCTTAAATTTCTACTAACAGCTAAAACTCCTACAGAAGTCCAGAGTTTTCTAAGCTGATCTTTTCAAACATGCTCTCTGCACCTATCAATATTTTCCCTGGGGGGGAGAGGTGGGCATATACTGGACTTTAGACTGAAAGCAATTCCCTACAGGTGGGAATTTGACACGCCAAATGATTCCAGGTCCCAGGAAATAGACTTTGTTCAGATTTTAGATCCCAGTACAATATTGGCCCCATGGGCCATTTGATACACCAATTAAGTATCCCCCATTGAGGGGATATAGACAAAACAATGCTTGGCTCTAGGGTGGGGAATTAGATCCCCAAAGCACAATTAGTAAAATTCCCCTAGGTTTGCCTGCCGCTCCTCCCCTGGGGCAAATATTGATAGGTGCACTATCATTATATATATTTTCCCCATTGAAAAACTCCAATGTGCTAAAGTGTGTCTATATTAAACATGAACATATTAACGTGAAAATACGAATTTCGAGAATGTACGTTGGCGACACAATATATACTGGGGGGATTGGGTCAAATTTGTCCTTCCAATGAAAATTTGTTCATTTTTGTCTGATAAAATATATAAACAAAAACATATAAACACTCTCAAATACACACATTTGCCAAAAATAAGGTGACGGTAGTGGAACAGAAGATGTCTCCATTTTAGTTTCAGTGCTTTATTACATTTTTGTCAGTTATATCCCTTTTATGGGTAATGTTGTTACCATTTTCATTCTCAAAGACAGCACATACTGGTTATACCTGGAAAAGTGACTGCAATGCTTTTAAAATAATTGAGCTAAATAATATTGATTATAGAGATGTAAACGAGTGTTTTTTTAGGGCCAATTTGGGGCCGAAATCCCATTCCCCTGCTAAAAAAGTATATATTATTCCCCTACACTTATCGAAAGGATGTAAGCCCTCAAACATTAAGCTTTATTTTGAAAAAAAAAAAGAAAAAAAATTAACAAAGATAGTGGAATTTTCATAAGCAATTTTTTCATCAGACCAAGTTTGTGCATAATCTAAGTTATCATTAATTTTTGTAGCAAAACAATTGATTAATGTTTATAATAAAGTAGAATATAAAAATGTTTTAAGCTTTTCTCAAAAAAAGGTGAAACAAAAACACTGTAAGCTAAACTGAACTAAATAGTACATAAGTTTCATGAAAATTACAGATTTGTAATACGGAGAAATGTTCACATATGTTTTCTTATGATTTTAATATCTGTATGCTTTTGTACAGATTTGTGGATCTTTAACATTTGTACAGAAATGATCATGGTACCAAAAATATATACATTACCCCTTTAACTAGATTCATTGTTTTCAGCTTATTTGAACAATGGACATATTGTTTGAACAACAGGAGTTGGGGCTAAGGAAAATAAATTGAAGATAGTGATGTTTGAACAAGAAACTGAAAAATACAATTAACACATTGTTATAACATTATGTTATTTAAATAAAGGTTCAAGTGCTTTGTTTATAGCAAATGAGGCGTGTCGTGGGAAAACCGGTCTTAATGCATGTGCGTAAAGTGTCATCCGAGATTAGCTTGTGCAGTCCACACAGGCTGATCCAGGACGGCACTTTCCGCTTGTGTGGTATTTTATGGTATTTTTTGTTTCAAGGAAGTCTCTTCTAAACACAAATCCACTGTAGGCGGAAAGTGCGGACTGCACAGGCTAATCCGGGTAGACACTTTACGCACATGCGGTTTTCCCACGACGCGCCTCAAATGTATAATATCGCGTTGATTTATAAAGATTATTTTCAATGCTACTTAGTGAAAGCCAATACATCAATATTGCTCAAGGACAAGTTAAAAATACAAAACATTTTGTTTGACCCACAACAGTCTGAGTTGGGCAAGTTAAAATACAAATCACTGGGTTTTGTCCTGTTCAAAGATGCCTGATTTGGGCAAGTAAAAATTCAAATCATTAAGTTTTGTCATACTCAAAGCCGCCTGATTTGAGCAAATTAAAATATAAATCACTCAGTTTTGTCTTTATTTAAAGATGCCTGTGTTGGGCAAGTTAACATACAAATCACTAAGATTTGTCCTATTCAAAGCCGCCTGAGTTGGGCAAGTTAAAATACAAATCACTCAGTTTTGTCTTACTCAAATTCGCCTGAGTTAAGCAAGTTAAAATACAAATCACTCAGTTTTGTCTTACTCAAATCCGCCTGAGTTGGGCAAGTTAAAATACAAATCACTCAGTTTGTCTTACTCAAATCCGCCTGAGTTGGGCAAGTTAAAATACAAATCACTCAGTTTGTCTTACTCAATGCCGACTGTGTTGGGCAAGTTAAAATACAAATCACTCAGTTTTGTCTTACTCAAATCCGCTTGAGTTGGGTAAGTTAAAATACAAATCACTCAGTTTTGTCTTACTCAAATCCGCCTGAGTTGGGCAAGTTAAAATACAAATCACTCAGTTTTGCCCTGACTTTAGTCTTATTTTGTTACCATGAATTCAGCCTACTTAATTTGTTACCATGCATTCAATGAATAAATTTCGCCTGTTTAATTTTTATCAGGCATTTATACCCTATCTAATTGTTACCATGCATTTATCCTGTTATTGAGTAACACTATTGAAAAGTCCATTATGCACCTATCAATATTTTCCCCCAGGGGGGGGGAGAGCGACGGGCTGACCCAGGGGAATTTGACAAATTATATTTTTTGGGGTCTTATTCCCTACCCAAGAGTCAAGCATATTTGTCTAAATCCCCTCAGTGGGAGATGTTATATGTAAATGGCCCGGGGGCCTGTATTAGCGGGACCTAAAATCCGAACAAATTCTATTTCCCGGTGCCCTGAATCATTCTGCGTGTCAAATTCCCGCCTGTCGGGAATTGCTTTCAGTCTAAAGTCCCTTATATGCCCGCCGCTTCCCCCCCCCCCCTCTGGGAGAAAATATTGATAGGTGCATAAATTGATTGCAAATGACCGATTTGATTTTTGATAATAAACCAACCAATTCTGATTTGATTCTCTTTCAAAACCGGTCTTAATGCATGTGCGTAAAGTGTCATCCAGGATCAGCCTGTGCAGTCTGCAGGCTGATCCGGGACGGCACTTTCTGCTTTTATGGTATTTTCTGTTTCAAGAAAGTCTCTTCTAAACATAAATCAACTGTAGGCGGAAGTGCCGTCCTGGATTGCAGGACTGCACAGGCTAATCCGGGACGACACTTTACGCACATGCATAAATACCGGTTTTCTCACGACGCGCCACATATATATTATAGATGATTTTTCATAAAACTGTTAATTAAAATTATGGTGTTTGTGTAGATTAATCATGTTATTTGATCATGGGATCATGGTTGCTGTTATACTGAACTAGCTGTGAACATTGTCACCAGTTGTTACCATTGTCAGTGCTACAGATAATTTTTCAGGCAAACAGTTTTTCACTTTCTAATATGTAATCAATCGTTTTTTTACTGACCACCTTCAAGACTAATTTGTTTTTATCAATTTCTGAATAGTATTCAGTCTATAGTTAACAATTTAAAAATCAGCTTTTTTTCTTCCATTACAATTTTGCTTGTTGAAAAGCTGTCAAATTTAGTTCACTTTTTCATAAATGATTGCAAATTACTGTAATAAATGAACAATAAATGGAGAATTTAGCCTTTGAACAATATTTAAATTACAAAATCAACGTTGATAGACAGAAGTTTGTTTTTGATTTTCAATTCAACCATGTTTTTCTTTCAATACTGGTTCCAAGTCAAAACGGTTAAACGTCTGGTTCCCAATTCTTACAACTTACACTCTACCCTGAATATCTGGTTGATAATGACGCAAAAGTACGGAACGAGACAAGTCAAAACGGTCTCTATTTTGATGCGGTGCTATAGTAATTATTAACTCAGGCAAATAATCATCGTCAACAAAAACAATTAAAATGTGGTTGCAATTCGTTTTTTGAAATATTCATTTGTTTTTTAACTATAACTTTTAAAAATTAAATCGTTTTTCTAGAAAATCAATTCGTTTTATCGAAAAAACAATGCTTAACTGTAGCACTGCATTGTACTTCTTATTGATATCGATATATACGGCACATAAGTTGACATTAACCAAATAAATGGCATTATACAAGTAATAACAAATAACAATCTTTACTATTCTTGCATTTATTGAATTATGAATATGCTAAACCTAGAGTGTAAAAAGGAAACAAAATATTCAACTAAATAACACTGGATTATTTGAAGTTAAAATAAGACATCAAACATAGAATGGACATGAATTTTTTTCTTTTTTCACATAAAACTGAGTATTTCATGTTGTTTATGTATGCTTGTTATATTATGTCAATACTTTAGGTATAAATAGCATTTTTCCATGACTTTTTCATTAAAACTGACTGTGTCTTTGATCATTTTCACTACATTTATAAACTGTGTTCATGCATGCATGGACACAGCTCAATTTTTTGTGTGAAAACTTTGTAAAAGCATAAAAGTATACTGTTTTGTGGTAAAATCAATTTTATTGATGCAGTTATATATGCAGGTGTCTATTGCACTAATTACTCTGCAAAATTCTTAAATTACAAATGGTAAACTGCATATAAAACATTGCTGTAATAAAACAGTTTATTCTATGTTTAACGTCTCATTCCAACTTCACATAACAGTGTGTTTAAACGATGTCTGAAATCTAAATTGAATCGAATAGAGCCATGGCTTAATCGCTGAATCTTTAATTATGTATAACTTCGTATTACAACTTGTTCATAAACTTCACCTATGACTTTCCAACTAAATAATATAAACATGAAGCCACAAAGTCTGAAATCAAAGTAACATTAAAAGCTTTAACACCAGGCCAACATTAAAAGTAACTTTGTATGCCATTGCTACCAACCCGACGAAAAAGTCACTACTCAAACGTTGTTTTTTTTTTTAATCAAACCTTTTTTTTTTTAATTCGGAATATTCTATTTATAAGAATTTTTTTTCTTTGGGCTAAATAAAAGCTCACTATTCTTTCATTTTCATCTTCTGTTGGGTTAATAAATTAACTGTATCAGCTACACCCTTGCTTTTTTAATAATAATAGGCCATAACAAAATGCAATTCTAATCATGTTTTATCAAACTTGTAAAAACAAGCAAGCTCTCATTATATCAACAGACACTTGATTACATTATCAAAAGCAATGTGTGTGTTATACACTATATTTTCACACTCTTTGGACTATTCATAAATTTGCTCTTTTTTTTACCAAAAATAAATAAATTGGCCTACCTATCTACCTATCCGATACCAGCAACCTCGGATAGGCAATGGCAAACAAACAATTGTTTAAGGTTGGTCCTAGCCATCCATCTGGACCAAGAGATAAGTCAACAACTTCATACCAAGTTCAAGTGGATATTAAATACATATACGAACTTGAAAGGTATGTATATCCGCTTCAGCTTTGACTTCTGTATGCAATGTTGAGAATTTAACTATTTTTGCAACTGCAAACATTTGCAAGTGGCTTATATTTTCACTTGCAACAATTATTTTCTTCCCGCATTCCATGTACAGGGCCTTCCCATGGCCGTTTTAGCACCCCGGTGCCAGGGCGCTTAAATTTTAACTTGAACATATCCGGGGCGCCTAAAATTGGTGTTGCGCTTATAAACATCGCCCGGGGCGCGTGTATTTTATCAATTAATTAGCTGCGTTGACTGCAGCAGACCGACCATTTCTGCTGTGAAAGCTAATCTCTTACGTCACAATGGCAGTTTTTCACTCGAGAAACATGTACACCCACTCAATCAAGTTGGTGAATGATGAAAGCGAGTGTCACTTCGCCCAAAATTTTAACAATTTACAGTTATTCCCAATCACTGTGAAGCACTGCCCTGTAGGTTTCATCTTGCAGTGAAATCAATGTAAGCCAATAGAAACGCTGTTTATCTTCGCTTTGGAATGACGTTATGATTGACCAATCGGCCCAATAGGCAGGTATCCACACACAAGTAACCTTATATGCACCAGGCCTTTTTGGGGAAAAAGTACCTTGGTTAAATTGAGAAATTCACAACGTAAAATTTCTAAATTGGGAAAAATTCGAATCACTAAAGCGTTAGTATAATGAAGAAATTTACAGTTTTAAATCAATAAATAAGAATTTAATAGCACTTATAATTTTCATTTAACTCTAAATTGTGATACATATCTAAGCAATATATGCAACCAAGTTTGTAATCCTATGCATGTCTCATTTCCTATAAGTATGTGTGTATATTTCTAAAAAAGCATCACCAAATCTGACCAACTTCACCAAAATAAAATTGTGGGATCTACGGTCTACATGATTTAGTTTTAATGATGTGTTAATAAACATTGTGTAGTGCTTACACTATGTAGGTCGCGAAAATATGTCATAACTTGAAAAGAAATCTTTACCTCCTTATATTTAAATTCTTCCTTTAACTGACACATCCACTTGTGTAAATAACAAAATATTTGCCCATAATTCATGTTAAATTTCATCATGATAGAGGACAAACAAATCTTTTTTCTTTGTGTTACCCATTTTATTACACATATTAGAGTATTCTCCCCTTGAAGCAATGTCAAGGATAAAATTAAAATTAGAGGATATCCAAATATAAAGCCAGTGTGAAAAAATCGGCTGTAATGTAATGAAAAATCGTATTTCACTTTCATTTTCGAATTTTTTTTACAGATTTTATTACAATTGGGAATTTTGGGGTCAGAATTGTGAAAAATTATCCATATTTGGCATTGGGAACGGGTCCGACTATCGGACCCGTGAGAGCAGTAGAAAAAGGCCTGCGCGCCATGCGTATAATCGACCGTAAAAAAATTCCTCGCCCTTTTTGTATTTTATAATATCCTCACAAATTTCTTTAACATTTGACACGCTTAGGCACGAAGTGCACGAGTAAATTTTCCCGCCGTTTATGCAAGAACAAAGCATGTACAATATACATGTATGTTAAATAAGATCTTTACGATTCACGAATTATCTAATCTACGTTCAACAGTTGTAACGATTAAAACATTGTTAAAACATTAAACACATGCCCATATGAACATAATTAATCGAAAAAAGAGGATCCGTAAGTACATCAAGCGTAACAAAAAAATTTGAGAACGACGAGAATAGTGGATTTGACCGTGACGTCACTGTGCGAATGTGATGCACACTGGACATAAACATCCGGAAAAAAATGTTACTTCCAGTTTCGCAACAACAATGACACTTTTGCTTTTAAAAGTCTAGAGGTATACCATTTAAACGATGATGTTTCGTTTATTTCATTTTGTTTAAACGTTTACACTCAATTTAAAACGTGTTAGCCTTAAATTTAAGAGCTAAATCGCACCAGATAACGTCATTTGACACGTGCCGCAAAAACATTTTCGAGGTGGGGGGGGATACCCCTCCCTAACTCACCCCTATTGGGACCGGGGCGCCTGAAAAAATTCCTGGGGAAGGCACTGCATGGAGTAAGACTGTAACAGTCTTCGCAAAAGTCTCAAATCCATTACTGGTCACAATTTAATGTCTGGTAATCTCTTAATTATTACTAGCCCAAACTCCATTTTACTATCCATTCATCGCACTTAGATATCGCGTGTTTAGCGGTTAAACTATTTCATACAAAAGAGCACATGCACGATGTTTGTGATATTCAAATGAGCACGTGGTAATGTTTGTGATTTTCGATGAATGGAAATTAATCCTTTAACAATAGCTGGGGAGAAGTTTTAAACTATGTGTGGCAAATCCCGAATCGGTCTATAAGCTTGCAAGTAGGAACCTGACCTTTATCTTTCATCACATATATGGGCCACTTTTCTGGTCAGTTTTACTGGACCTCACACAGTTTTACAGACTTTGTCCGAGGTCTGACAGACTTTCGCGGAGACTCATATAACAACCTGTGAATGTCCTTTTTCATACACAGGGTTTTATAACCAAAGTTGTGATATTTTCACCAGTATATTGAACATTTCTGATTATGTCAGTGTCTCATAACAAGAGGGCCATGATGGCCCAAAGCGCTCACCTGAATACTGGCAAAGATGAAGGCCTTACTGTCGTGACAGGCTTGAACAAATGTGGGAATGTACGCCACAATGTCCTTAAATAATTTGTGTAGCTGATTAACTCTCATACATGTAACAACCCTTCTCGAAAAAGTGTATTTAATACGCATTTAATGTGTATTAAATGCTGCGGTATTGGCACCGTATTTTTTCTGCGTTTAATACACTTGAAAATGCAGAAAAAATACACTTTTTACAGAAAATAAGTGTTTTTTCTCTGCATTTTTCCTGCAATAATACACTTAAATGCATTTAAAGTGTATTTTTCTTCTTGAAAAATGCATTTTTTCTTCAAAATATACACTTAAGTGCATTTAAAGTGTATTTTAAGTGTATTTTCTAGTACATGTACATTAATAAACTTGTTTGTAAAAATTGCAGAAAAAGTATAGAAACAATAAACTTAGTGTACTAAAAGTGTATTTAATGCGCATTTAATGCAGAAAAAATACGGTGCCAATACCGCAGCATTTAATACTCTTATTCAAGAAGGTAAGTAAGGACTTCGATATATTTTCACTACCCTGGTATCCAACTTTTTGTAGGCAATTTCGGAAAAATAGTGTTAATGCTGCAGTTGAAGCAGTTCTGCGAGATAATGGCAACGGCTGCGCAAAGGTCACGTCATGCTTGCCGGCTTGTTCCAAAGAGCTGAGTGCATTGCCATTTACCCTTCCTATATTCAAATTCACTTTTGATGTTATGGTCATAGACAAATTGTGCAAGTTTGATCCAGATTGGTTGCAAATGAAGTCCCTGTCTTGCATCAAATCCATTTTTGCATGAATTTTCACAATTAAGGGGAAATAACTCCAGTGTTCATGGCCTGATCTGTCTTATTTGCTGCTTGTGCTGAGATCTTATGGCCATACAAAACCTGTGGAAGTTTGGTCAAGATTGAATGAAAAATGAAATCTTCACGCAAAACAAGGAATTTTTTTCATTTTTTCTACTTACAAAGGGGCCATAACTCCAATGTTACGCACATGCATTATAACCGGTTTTATCACGACGCGCCACATTTATTATCCAAAGATCAGTTTACTGTACAAGATAACAGAGAATACTAGGTATGTGCTGATTAAAGGTAAGTTTATTAAGGGAGGCTTAGAAAACCTGAGCCATGAGCCTCTGTTTATCCAGTTGTTTCACGACTTTATTTTAGGGATGGCAAAACTATTTGATTGAATTACCACAATTCGAATAGTTAAAACGGCATTTGAATATTCGCAAATTTGTATTGTTTACAAAAACTTGATTATAAAAAGTATTTTTCTTTCAACATAAAAAAGTATTTCACCAATCGATACCTCAAGTTATACCGAGGGACAGTGTCATGTGTCAGACTACATTTAAGAGATATTGAATATACGGGTAGGTGTCAGCAGTCCCTCGTCTAGTTGCCAGTAAGACACACCTTCATCAGACAACGTGAAACCACAATGGTTAATTTGAAATAACACCTTAAAAGTGTAACACAAATTTATAACAGAAGTGCGATCACACATTTAGCAGTCAGTATAGCCGAGAATATTGCTCATATTAAAAGTATGCTTATTGAGAGGTACGTATCCAAACAGATTAGAAATGTGTGGATTAGGGATTTTGGTATTCGATGCCATCCCTACTTTACCGTGTTTGCATTGTAATACAGCCATTACGACCATTTTTATCTTACACATGTGGGAGATAACATTTTGAGGGTTTTGATTGGCTACATATTCTTTGACTGACCAATCACATGACGTTATTTTCGTGAAATGACAGCGTCTACATGAAATGACGTCTGGTCAGTACACAAGTTTTGAGGATTTACCGACTTTTGTTGGTGAAATAAGAAGGGTTTAATTTCGTTTAAAAAGCAATAGATAAAAACGATCTGACACTTGTCATTTTATACCATATTTATTAAACTCGTTGTTGGCTTCTGCTGTGATTGTATGATCAGATACAAACTCTGGAAGTTTGGTCAAGATTGAAAGAAAAATGAAGTCTCTATGAAAAAAAAAAGGCAATTTTTACATTTTTCCCACACATAAGGGGCCATAACTCCAGTGTTTGTGACCTAACCTTAACCAATTTGGGCTTCCACCTAAATCTTTTGGTCAAACACAAATTGGAGAAATTTTGTCAAGATTGGAAGAAAAATGAAGTCTCTATGAACAAAAAATAATATTTTCGCCTATTTTTTAACAAAAAGGGGGATTACTCTGGTGTTTGTAACTAAAACTGGCCCACTGTTGGATTCTGCTGTGATCTTTTGATAATGCACAAACTGTAGAAGTTTGGTCAAGATTGGAAGAAACGTAAAGTCTCTATGAACGAAAAAGAAATTGTTTGCATTTATTCCCACAAACAAGGGGCCATAACTGTAAGCTTTCTGGCCCAATCTGGCCCATTATCAATACCAACAAAGATTTTATGGTCAAACACAAATTGTGCAAGTAAGGTCAAGATTGAATAAAAAATGTATTCTTTATCGCGATAAGAGTCTAAATTGTTGACGGCATACGTACGACAGACGACAGAGAGGTCCACTATACCAATAGTACACCGAGCTTTTCGTGTTCAGGTGAGCTACAAAAGACATAACAGCCCTAAACTATGTATGGAGAAAGCCTTGTTTCAACACACAACAAATTTATATTCAAACAAACATACAAACGATCTGTTGTAACTCTCATCTTTATCATGCTCTGATGCTTACATAAAGCAACATTTTTTTCTCGCTCGATACAGTAGGTATTCTGTTTTATGAATGACTCACTATTCTGTTTTAGAAAACCACCTAAAACCAGTCAGATGTTCACATCAATTGCAATGATACTTAATTTAATACTTGTCTTTGTGATTTTAATAGATGCAGAATCCAGATTTTTAATGCAAGCAAATTGCAATTTAGACATTTTTCATTCAAGCAGATAATCTGCCCTGCATCATTTTGCAGCAATAATTTCCAAATCAAAACACTAGAAACTAATATTTTGCACTATATTTATGGTAATTTTTTTTCAAATTTTTTAAGTTCTTAATCTTTGTTAACTCACATTACGGTTTGCAGTATTTCGACCCCTGAAATTTTCATTTTGACCCCTAAAAATTTCAAGCAGTGTTTTTTTTGTTCACCTTTAGGGAAAAGGTAGCGGGGCCCTTCAGATGGGGAAATTTGCAACAAAGGGGATTTTTTTTAAAGAAAAGCATTATTACATGTTTATATTCTACATTGTTATAAAACATTAATAACATTGTTTTGCTACAAGTGATAACTCAGATTAGCTTGCTTTGATGAACCATTGCTGGGATTGTTTACGAAAACTCCTCTATCTTAGCCAATTTTTGTCCGATTTCGGTCATTTTTTTTTTTTTAAATAGAGCTTACATTCTGAGGGGAATTTTAAGGTAAATATAGGGGAAAAATATATACTTTTTCAGCAGGGGAATGGGGCCAAATTTCGGCCCCAAATTGGCCCTAAAGAAACACTGTCAAGCCAGTGACTCTTAGTTTTTAAAATCTTCTGAAATCACTGTTCCTTTCCTAATCTTATAAATGAATACAATTCAAGGTGTTTTTAAGGCCAGTTCTTTTTCATCAAGTGTTTATATGCCAATTTATTCAGTGAAAGAAGTACACGTTTAGATAAATTACATAATTTTTTTTTCTAACTTGTTCATCCTTACATGATGGAACGTCCATGGCTGCAATTTTGGAAGTTCTGCAACTTCCATGGCTGCATTTTATGAAGTCCTGTGACAAAAACTGACAGTAAAACTCCCAAACTTCCCGAAATTAAAGCCCTGGTTTAATCAAAATGAAATAAACCAACGTCACCATTTAAATGGTATTCCTCTAGCCTTTTAAAAACAAAGGTGTCATTGTTGTTGCACAACTGAAAGTAATCATTTTTCTGGATGTTTATGTGCATCAGATTTGCGCAATGTTGTCACATTCAAACCCACTAATCTTGTGGTTCCCAAATCGTTACACTTGATCTATTATTGGGCCTTTTTTTATTCAATGAATAATGATCACATGGGCATATATTTAGTGTTTTAACTGTTTTAATGGTTGCCAATGTTGAACTTGTAGTACTGATTCGATACTTGGTTAAGTATAAAGATCTTGATTAAAAACCATGTATATTATATATGCTTTGTTCTTGGAAAAATAGCGGAAAAATTTCCTCATGCACATCATGCCTGTGCCATCAAATGTTAAAGACCTACAGTACAAAGCATCACTTTCTGCTGTAATTGATATACATACGAAAGGCTGTAAATAATACTTGACATCACAAAAAGGTGTTAAAACATGTGTGAAGATTCAATTTAATATCTGCAGTTGATATAGAGATATAAACTTGTTGACTGCAAGCCTTACCCTGATATGAATTTTCTAAGTACAAAATGGGGCATAATTCTGCTAAATTGCAGGTCCGAGTTACGGGCATTGGTCAGTAACCTAATGACCCCAAAGACATGTGAAGTTTCAAATTAATATCTGTAGTAGTTACAGAGATATTAACTTGTTGCACGCAAACCTTAACCATAGCGTAACTCGTTAGCGCTTGGCGAATATTGAGCTACTTTTCATATGGGCAATATTCTCTGGAGCGCATAACCGGGGAATGACCATTTCTGTGGTGGAAGGTTTTCCTTCTTTGTCTATATTGTTCCGACAGGATTTTGATCGCAACTTTCATGTCCCGAAATTAGAAAGTTATTGTGAACGGATTGCAATAAAAGTTACATACCTGGGCAGATAAACCATTCTAATTAATGTGGATGCATGACCAATTTAAACCTACACACCTTTGCATATTTAAATAAATCTCGAATCTGCCGCTGTGTATCAGTGTGTTCAATTTTATCGATAAAACTGCTGAGGGCATTGAGTCATTTCTATTGGTCAGTTGATTCTATTAATAAAGATGAAGGTGTACAAAAGGCAAAGTAATGGCGGTCTGTACATAAATGTAGTAAATTAATACAAAGGTTTAAATTGAAATGTATGCATTTCCTAGGTAAATTTCAGCATATGTTAAGCGGTTTGGGTGTTGTCTATGTAAATTACATTGATAGACAACTTTATTGTTGCTAATAATAGGAAATGATAAAAATCAAAACTTTCAGGTTTCCACCACATAAATGGTCCTTAGGTGATATGGTGACAAGATGTTCCAACAAATTTAACCCTATATAAAACGTAACACTGAATTTGTTGCACGTCTTAAACAAATAAATAAGACTAACTTTAACCAGATAATTACGGCGATGCTATGCAGATGCTAAGGCTGACGTTTATGCAGACGCTGAGGAACGGGTGAGGAGAATAGCGGGAGGTCCCGGGTTCGATCCCCACTCTGGGAGCGTTCTCAGTGTCTCCCCCGAAGACACCAAGTACTGGTTCTACCCAGGAAACGGACTCGAGAGTGTCTCTATAAGCCTAAGGCTTTCGATGCAATCGAGCTAAAATAAATAGGTTTAAACTAAACTAACAGTTGTGCTTAAAATCAAGTCTCTGAACATACAAATATTTAACAATTGGGATTTGTACAATCGGATTAAGTCAAACAGGCATTTTACAAACATAAAATATGTAGAAAGAAATTCTACTTTAATATCTTTTATACAAACCTGAATCATTCATCACTAGTATACATGACTCATAAATGAATGTCCTCACACATACAGTCATCAGCTTGAAAGGTTGAGATTGGGTTAACAAGTGCTTTGTATAAATAACAGTTTTACAAAACTACATGACACAGTCTTAACTGTTTTGTTTGGTAAAATAACATTTACGTTACTAATCCGTGTAGTTGCTCATTCGACCATGTCTTAATTAGGTAATTATTCCAAAATACAACTTACCTGTGTTTAGTGTGTATTGAACCCGGAAGTAAATAGACTCGTTTAAAATTCTGTATGAAAAATAAACACAAAGAATAATTAAGTTAAAGATATGGTTATACGACACTAACACAATTTATACGATGGTTACAAATCATTAAATTATATCTGTCTTCAGGAATGAATTTAACTGTTTGAAATGAAGCTGTTTATGCTATAGTGAAGTTTATTCGTTAATTTGAGATGTTGCAGCCTAATCTTTAAACAGCCACTTTTGTTTAACTGAAGCAAAATAAATCAAACTTGAATGCATGGAGCACCAGTTATTTATGTCATAAGACTTACGTCGCATAGATCTTTACTGCAGCTTATTATATGTAAAATAAAAGAAAGATTTTGAACGCAATTCAAAAGTTATTCTAAATACGGCTTTAAAGTTGATGGTAACTTATTCCACAATGTACATCCTACATAGAAAAATGATTTAGATCCAAAACTCATGACATTCGGGACCGAGAAAACTCCCTTGTGGCTCAGCCCTGTCTTGTGATTATGAACAGAGTCTTGAGAGATAAAATGAGAGATAAAATGCTCCCCATGCAATATGGAGCTAGACCATTTTTTATCTTAAAAACGTGGCACAGAGTGATCTGTTTGACCCTTTTGTCCACCGGTAACCAGTTCAGAGACCGGAAATGTACTTTGCCAATATTACTTCTACAATCCAAATCCAATACAAACCTTACAAGCTTGTTCTGAAATGTTTGTAACTTAGTTTTTAAGAATTTTGACAAAACATTGTACCACAAAGAACTAGACAAAACCCAAAAGCTAGTTTTGAATGAAATTAAATTATTCTTTAAATGTTACGTATAATTTTTAAGTTGTATTTGATACATTATATTTGTACTATTCACATTTATCTTCAATATTGCTTACCTCTTATGAAAAACAAATCACTTTCTTTTGCGTGTTTGTTGTTGTTTTTTTTTTAAGTAAATATGTGAAAGTAAGTGAATAATTTGTAAACTAACTTGGTAAACATTGTTTTTCATACAAACAGGTTATTTGTGTTATTTACATTTTCATACCGACAGCGCTGATTTTATTTATAACTGATTTGGAATATTTTGTACTGATTCATTTTGAAGTCTAACAATCTGTTTAAACAGAATTGGCGTAGCTTGGGTTAAAAAAATGTATAGGCACCATAGCTGGAATCTACATAATCACGCTGTAAGCGATAATTTGGGCCAGAAGTGTTTATACTCGTATGTGGCTACAAACAACTAACTTAAGCTAAACTCCGATTCTACGAAATAATTGTAAAATAAGCATGTAATTCATGAAATTTATTTCATATTGACGTAATCGACTCGTTAAACAATGAAGTATCAACACAGTCAAAAAAGAGCCCCTCAAGCCTACCCCCATCTTGTTTTTATTGCATTGTCGGCATATTAAAAATTTTCATCTCTTAAAAAAATGTATAGGCTCGTGCCTATAGTGCCTAAAGGAAGCTACGCCCGTGGGCATTATGTTAATATCATATTCCTGCTTAACAAAATAAATTGCATCTGAATACGAAAATTATATGCTGCACACTTTAATGTGTTATGGTTATTGTCAACAAAATATCAACTTATATTTCAACATTTGAAGTAGAACTATACATATGTAGATTTCATGTAGAATTCGGTAGTTTCCAGTTTTTTCAGTTCCCGAAAGTTTAGTAGTATGTCGCCTACGCTGTAAACCGGAAGCTGTCTTTCGTCTGCAACTCGCCGACTGAAAGGTCCCGCCAATATTTTTATTGGTAACTTTCTGTTATTTTGTTGAAAATTTAAAACATATATCAGGTATATTACACAGTTATTTCAGTATTCACGTTTGACGGTTTGGAAAATATATATTATTTTTAATTCGTTAAAGGGTTTTAACCTAAAGAAGTTGTGTTACTGTTGTGTCTGGTATCACGTAACACGACGCGTCTTCCAACACGGCTGTCAGCTCATCTGACAAATGCTGATAAGAACGAACTGGGTCATTTTTACTGCATTTCATTTTCGACCTTGTGCCATTTTTACCAGCTTCAGCGTTTATCCGCTATGTAAATTCAGTACCAGAAAACGGTACCATTCCCAATCAGATTTACCTAACAATTTTCCCAAGTTGAAGTTAAACAATTCCCAAATCTCTGAACAAAAAATAAAATAAAATCCAGATTGATTGATGGTGTTCATATTAAAAGTTAAACTTTCAATGTACCACCTCCAAACAATAAATACATGAGAAGAATCAATGAAACAAGTTGTTTTAGAGTTTATTTATTGTAACTTATTGTTTTTACATCCTCTGTTGCAGTTTTTGATGAAAGTGATAAAATTCCAAATTTGGTTAAAAACGATGCCAATTTGTACCATTCCCAATCAGATTTACATAACAATTTTCATAATTTGAAGTTAAAACATTCCCAAATCTCGGAACAAAATCAAAATTCAAGAAAAGATTGACGGTGTTCCTGCAACAGTTTCACTTTCAACACCTCAAAACATTAAATACAAGTGAAAAAAACAATTAAACAAGTTGTTTTAGAGTTTATTTATTGTAACTCATTGTTTTTACATCCTTTTTGGCAGTTTTTGAAGAAAGTGATTAAATTCCCAATTTTGTTGAAAAAGATGCTAATTGTCCCAAAGTAGTGAGGAAAAACACTGATCTTCTCTGGCACATTTATTGTTGCAATCAGAGTTATTTGTATTTGCCGCATACAAAATGGTTACTGAGCCAGGCACCGCTGCGTGTGCTATAAACATTACATAATTTTCCTTCTTGTTTTCTGATTCAAAGTTTCTTAATGACTGCTTTGAGCAGTATTCTGAAAACTTGTCATTGACTACAGATTTTATTACTGGTATGATTCCCAATTCAACAGCTGTTTCTTAGCATAAAAGCAACTCATTTGATCCAGGTATGGTCAGTCGTTATTTTATAGTCCAATGGTATTGTCAATGTATATTTGCCTTTTATGTGTAAAGGTTTAGTTTGACCAAACCAGGAGTCCTTGGGTTTAGCCTTCTGCATTTTCGGTTTCGACGTAATGCTATTGATCACTGATTCACTAAAAACCTTGATGCTGCTGCCTGTATCTTTTAATTTATCATATTTTTATTGACACCATTTACCTTTAGTCTTATTCTAGGCACATTTTTGTTGGTGATAGCGGTCCTTTCCAAACTAAACATCATTTCGTCATCAGTAAGTTTGGACGTTTTCGTTTCCGGATACTTCATTGACCTGGTGTGCGTGATAGCCATTTGTCCTGATGCGCTTCCTGCAAACTCTTACGACTTTGTGACAGTATTTGCATGTTTTCCCACGAGCTGTACACCTCAAATTTCTATGTGGGTATTTGAGTCCACAGTTCGTTGCTCGAATAGGTTGTCTAGTCGATGATCCGTACTTTACATTGTTCGTTGATAGAATTTCTGTCTATACACTGAGCCTACTTTTAATATATTTCGCTTGTTCTTGCCATTGTATGTCTGTAAGTGACTTTTAATCTGCTTAACACTTTATTCTAATTTTTTTTTAAATGCATCCTTGAATTAGCAGGCTTTTTATTTCACCCTCTTTGTCCTGAATTCAGTTTTCAGCTTTTTTATTTGATCTGGTGGCGTATTGATTTATGGATTTGTCTTTGTTTTGATAGATATTAGGGAATATACAGTATATGCGCAAGACCATCGGACCTCGGACATTGCCGATAAAAATTTGAAAGGTGGGGGAAAAACTCTCCGAATACTGGTCCTCGTGTCCGGTGAAAATTTCCATAGATATATATCCAGCCTTCATCGTAACTGGGTTGCCCGATGCCCGGGACAAGTAGATTTGATTTTGGGCTAGCAGAAAATGCCAAATGCTTCGCCCGAGTTGGCAACTGTTTTCATAGGCTTTGCATTTTGTGTGGACAAAGAAAATTCACTCAAAATAGCATTTTAGGTTGTTTTTTTTTCTTTAAAAAAAAACAAAACATACAAAGCCCGTTGTATTATTGGAATCTAGTTTTAACACATGAACATATGACGTCATCATGCTGTGTGGTGTTTATTATTGTGTAGAATCTTATTGAAATATATAGACAATTGATCGCAGTCGGCTAAACGATTCTTTGTTAAAAGCTTAATAAGAACACTACTTTAGTTGAAAGGTCAATTTTGGAGTACGTGCCAGTTTGTCTGAAATTGAAGTTTGCATACATTTGCATTGTTGTCGGTAATTTACAAATATATAAATAAGTATTGTAGCTCTATTTTGAATTGTAAAATTAAAAAAACGCATGCTGTTTGAAAGTGAAACTGCATTTAAAAACTGCTTTTTGGTAGGAACTATTTTGGAACTACTTTCGTTAAATGTAGCATGCAGTTTAATAAGGGAAAGTCCGAGAGCGAAATAGCTGATTGCTGCAACCTGCTCCTTTTTATCTTCGCTCTGCTTCCCTTCTGGGTTGGTTAACACAGAAATGTTGAATATCTTTTGAAATATAATTTATTTTGCAAATACTTGATAAATAGACTTTGTTTAAAAACCTTAATTAGAAGCATTTAAGTGAGTTACCAATTTATTAGAAAATATCAACAAATTGATCTAGCTTTCCACACTGCTCCTTATTAGTAGAGCCATGTACCTTTTTGGACCCTATATATTTCCCTGTTTATCTTTTTAATCACATTGTGACGCATGATGCACAAAAATGGTATGATCGACACTTATTGATTTTGAGGGAGAACAAGAAAAACAAGATGACACACATGTATATAGAAATAAAATATAAAAAAATAAATTACAGAAAACAACATTTTCTGATATTGCTGTAGAGTACCATTTGAAGTTAAATAGTTCGGACAAGTCAAACAGATTTCGGGGAGGTGGTTTTGCTAACAAGCTTGCCCAAAATTAGCGTGAAGACTCTAATGTAATGAAAATGTCGACACAAAAATATTTTACGACATGGATTGCTGAACGTTATGTTTAGAAAATTACATACTCTCCAAATCTCCTTTCGTTTTCGGTTTTCGTTTTGCGTTTTAATTGGTTGCATTTAAACATGTTTGTGTTTCAATAAGATGACGTCACATGTAATGACTGTGTAACAGGAAACCTGTAAATGTTGTTGTCTTATATTTCCAGTTGAAGTTTAACATTAACATGCATTAAGTGTGAAAAGTTTTGTGAAAAATATTGTTGAAGACGTTGAAGGGACTTAGACAAATACAATTAAATTAATATATATCTTGCAAAATTAACATGCTGATAGTAGTAGCTTTAGTTAATAAAAGCGTTCTCAAGTGTATATTTTTTTAGTTTTCTTCAAAGATATTGTTTGTATCGTATTTAAATGTTTCTTGCAAAAAAATTAGTTGCCAGAAATAGTTTGTCTGGGCCAGTAATATTTGGGGAATTACCGGTTCTCGTGGCCAGTAATTAATTCACGACTTTATCGGAGACTGGAATATATATCTTTCATATTCTTTATTTCTGTTTGGATAGAAATAGTTTGTAAGTGCTTGTTTCACTTGTTCGTAATTTGATGTGTCATCATTTAGCGACAGTGTAAAGGGGCGTACCTGGGTGTGTTTTGAGTATACGCACAGTTATAAAATAACTCCTCGGCTGTCAGAAAATGTAGAGAAATTAAAGTATTTACGTTTATTGCTTTACATAAAATAAAGCATCCGTTTCAATTTCACTAACAGCACAATAAAATATAACACTTTCCAATTTAAGCACTTATTTTACCCTAGTTAACTGCATTGGTCTACATTTTAAACAGATTAGCAAGCAGCTTGCAGAAATGTCAATCTCATGCTCTGCTGTGATGTCGTTTTCCTTATATATGTTCATCAATCCAAGGCCCCAACAACTTTTCAGTCCCCATTGTACTCATCAGGTAAGTTTTAACTCTTCGCATGGTCGACAACGACCGTTCTGCTGTTATTGTTGATACGGCCATGACAGCGAGAACAACGCTGTATATTTGCATAAGTATCCTATGTTGTATACGCTAAGCTGGAAACTCAGTCTTCTGGTGGATTTGGCGATGTTTCAACAGTCCATTCGCTTATCAACAAAGATTCAACTGTACAGAGTTGCAGTTGTAATAACTCTCCTGTATGGATTCGAAACCTGGGTTCTGTACCGAAAACAAGACTTAGTGCAGATTCTGGAACGATTCCAACAACGATGCCTCCAAGCCATCATGGGCATCAAGTGGCTTGACTATGTGACAAACATATAGAAGTCTTGGAGCGAGAAACGTCCCCAGTATCGAAGCCATGTGTCAGACCAAACAGCTCTGGTGGGCTTGACACCTAACACGAATCTGACACACGAATGCCTTAAAGCTAAGTTCTATTGAGAGCTAAGCCAGGGCAAACGTGACAGAGGCGCCCCATGAAAGCGCTTCAAGGATCAGCTGAAGAGCCAACTCAATGCAGCTGGCGACCCTGTGAAGGACAACATGGCAAAAGACGGAAGCAGATGATGAAAGACTGTCACACAACAATAAGGTGCGATGATCTTTGAGGAAGCCAGGAGGGAAGTTGCTTAAGCCAAGCTCAGACGTAGGAAAGCAACAGCAGCACAGATAAACCACTGGCCAAGGAATCCCTTGCCTAGCGTGTGCCGGAGTTTGCCGCTTGAGAAGTGTTGTTCACAACCATCAGAGAACGTGCAAGAGACTTCCAAATGATCCTGGGACCGGAGGAACCAGTATCCTCGTTATCACCTTAAAATAAATAATGTACAATTATCGCTTAACTTAATCAAACGGAATACTCACTACAGATTGCGATTAAAGTTGGAGACTGCTACCTTGCAACCTTGCAAAGAGATTTCCTATCAGGATCTTGTTCTCCAAAAAAAAAACAGGAACAAAACACCCCATCCTGACTGACAGAATATCGAAGTCATTTATGAGCTGTGAACTAGGCTGCTTGCGTTTTGCGCAACTTTCCATGTTTTATCAATTAATGAAAATGTGAAATCGTGAACATCATGTCATGCATGTCCCAGTAAGCAGTGAAATGTTCTGCTTTTCATCCAGACTACTGCCGTAGCTAAAGACGTCATTAACTTAACAAACGATGGAAAACAAGTCACCATTTCCAATATTATCAGCGAACTAAATTGCCATTGAAACAATCCGTACAGTAGCTATATGACACAACGCAATACATAATGTGACGTAATGGTGACTATGGCAAATCGCTTTGGACTATTCCGTAGTATATCTACGCATTAATATATTGCTCACAAAAGATAATCCATGCAAATGCGTATGTATCTGTATATATTAAGAAGGGGTAAAAATCGTAAAACAAATTGAAGGATTATTATTTTCTCTACATTTTTCAGTCGGCTAGTCGTGTCCTTTATACCTTACCCCCCCTATGGACACTATTTTGAGGCATTATTTAAGTACTTAGCATTTTTATCTTTTCACATGAAGGCAATGAATTATACGCACGTGCGTATAGGAGTACGCCCAATTATGCCCCTGGTGTTTCATATATTTAAAACACATCATCTCCAGCATAATGCAACAGTAACACTTTCTTGCGTTTCTTTAAGTAGGTTTTTAATGCCACAAACAAGTGTTCAATTTTCGCAACATATTTGTTCCAGTGTATTCCTAACAAACGATCTGCCAGTGCTCTTCAAATTTAGGAAACGCCGGTACAGCAGTCATGATTTTATACAGTTCATATACCAGACTGAGTTTTGTTTATGAGAGCTTATTCACATAGAAACACACTTCACTAATCCTCGTCTCCAATGTTATGTTCTATGACCAATAAAGGGATGGTTAAATTATTATCATAACCCAAGAGGGATTTGTGTTTCATGCGTTTAGTCTTATTCACACAAAAAATAAAATTATTCATATTCCTCCGGGCCCCCCAGAAAAACAAAGATAGGGGCATTACTGATGCTGATATTTCAAATAATATATAGTACTTTAATAATATACACTTTGACAATATTATGTATTTCCAGGTTTCGTTGATTCTGTTTATACAGAAACAATGTCTGAAGAGCAGAAAGGATTCAAGCCAATGGTAATTTTATTTATTATATATTTTAACCTGATTTTATAATTTAGATATTGACACATTGAAGGCACCTTCTTATTTGGAATTTCTTCAATGCAAAAATGTCCAAATTGGCATTTGCCACAATATATTCAACCTGGCAAATATGTTCTGGTTATGTCTGTGAGATCGGCAGTTTTCTGGAAGCATTTAAGGCTATCATTATAAGCATCTCAGACCCATAATTATGAAAAATAATTTTACAGAAACATAGAAGGTGATCAATTTTATGTGGCGATTAGTTAACGAACCCACCTCTTTTTGTAATTTTTGTTAAGCTACATGTAAGTAACATATGAAAAACATTATGTTTTTGTCAGTAATATTTGTATGTTACCAAACTGCATTCTCTGTGAAAGTCCCAAATCCATTACTGGCCACAATGTCTGGTAATCTCTCATTAATTACTAACTACAGGGTGTTACTTACTTAGCCCCACTAATCGCAGATGAAAATGTTTTGAAAAACATGTTTTCCTTTACCAAATTTATGTTGATAATTTCCTCCAAAACCTAGGGCATGGGCTCCATCGCCAGCTACTGAAAAAAGCTTTGAACGAACTATTTACTTACTCTGTTACACTGTTCATATTAAGGGAGGCAAGGATTGGAACTTGGACCAGTTATAATGATATAGTATCTGTCTGTACAGAGTGGCAAGGATTGGAACTTGGATCAGTTATAATTATATAGTATCTGTCTGTACAGAGTGGCAAGGATTGGAACTTGGATCAGTTATAATTATATAGTATCTGTCTGTACAGAGTGGCAAGGATTGGAACTTGGATCAGTTATAATTATATAGTATCTGTCTGTACAGAGTGGCAAGTATTGGAACTTGGACCAGTTATAATTATATAGTATCTGTCTGTACAGAGTGGCAAGGATTGGAACTTGGACCAGTTATAATTATATAGTATCTGTCTGTACAGAGTGGCAAGGATTGGAACTTGGACCAGTTATAATTATATAGTATCTGTCTGTACAGAGTGGCAAGGATTGGAACTTGGACCAGTTATAATTATATAGTATCTGTCTGTACAGAGTGGCAAGGATTGGAACTTAGACCAGTTCTTGGAGAAGGATGTGGAATTGGAACGGTTCTTCACCAAGCAGGAGCTGGACATGATGACGTTCCACGAGCAGAGGAGGCTCAAGAACATCGCACAGAACTATGAGATCATGTGTTATATGGGTATTGTATATTGCTCTGAACTATGAGATCATGTGTTATATGGGTATTGTATATCGCACAGAACTAAGAAATCATGTGTTATATGGGTATTGTATATCACACAGAACTAAGAAATCGTGTTATATGGGTATTGTATATCGCACAGAACTAAGAAATCATGTGTTAAATGGGTATTGTATATCACACACAACTATGAGATTATGTGTTATATGGCTATTAGAATCACACAGGACTAGGAATTTATGTGTTAAATGGGTATTGTACAACTTTCTAAACTATGAGATTATGTGTAATATGGGTATTGTATATCACACAGAACTATGAGTTCATGTGTTATATGGGTATTGTATATCGCACAGAACTATGAGATCACGTGTTAAATGGGTATTGTATATCTTTCCAAACTATGAGATTATGTGTAATATGGGTATTGTATATCACACAGAACTATGAGATCATGTGTTATATGGGTATTGTATATTGCTCTGAACTATGAAATCATGCATTATATGGGTATTGTATATCACTCAGAACTATGAGATCATGTGTTATATGGCTGTTAGAATCACACAGAACTAAGAAATCGTGTTAAATGGGTATTGTATATCTTTCCGAACTATGAGATTATGTGTAATATGGGTATTGTATATCACACAGAACTATGAGATCATGTGTTATATGGGTATTGTATATTGCTCTGAACTATGAAATCATGCATTATATGGGTATTGTATATCACTCAGAACTATGAGATCATGTGTTATATGGCTGTTAGAATCACACAGAACTAAGAAATCGTGTTAAATGGGTATTGTATATCTTTCCGAACTATGGGATTATGTGTAATATGGGTATTGTATATCACACAGAATTATGAGATCATGTGTTATATGGGTATTGTATATCGCACAGAACTATGAGATCATGTGTTATATGGGTATTGTTTATCATACAGAACTAAGAAATCATGTGTTATATGGGTATGGTATGTCTCTCAGAACTATGAGATTATGTGTTATAATAAATAAAAAAGGGCATTAACTCCCTGAAAAATCATCAAAGTATTCATAAGCAATGTGGTAGTCCAACCATTCTTCACCAACCCTATAAAAAGATAAATCACAGTATAGCAGTTTTCCTCATGACAAAAGTGTATTTTTCTGAGACATATATTTGCTTGATCTTAGCTAATAAAAGTTTTTTTAACTATTGTTTATACATACCAACAATTACGAATTAAAGTTAACAAATTATATATTCCTTTATATTGTGCAAAATATGGGTACTGAAATGTATTCTAACAGGTCTTCCGGCCATAAAACCAGATTTCATGAAGGGTCCCGCTTATCGGGCCAAGGTGGCCAAGGCTGCGGAGGCTGCTGCTGCTCAGAGTCGCAACGTGTGTGTGGACAAGTCAGACTCTGACAGTGACGAAGAGTGGACCCCGGACATGGAGAGGAAGAAACGAGCAAAAGGTAACATTTGTTACAATATACTTATATTTTTCCAGATGCACGTTAAAGGACTGTATCGTGATAAATGGTTTGAATTAAGCAATAGTAATAAATATAATTGGTTGAAAGATTGTCGATTTACATTCTTAAAATAACTCGCAACCTTACAGTACACTGTGAAAATCTTAAAAGTTGCAGTTCGAGAATAACCCGCCTTGGCCGCAGTTTGTGGTGTATGAGTCCTATAAAGTGAAACATGTTTTTAAATCTTCGTAATCAAGATACCACTTAGAACTAAACTTATTATGTTTTGTAGAGAATGCTGTAAAAAATACTGTCCCTCATTTTTTGAAACCAACTAAGAGGAAATTGGATGAAAAGGGAGACAGAGTGAAGAAAGTGAAGGTATTTCTTTAGCATGTATGGACAAGTGAAATGTTGCCAGATTTTTCAAATACTGTATTTTACAAGTAGCGTACAGCATTTCTGAAAAACTTACAAAATATTCACATTTGTTCAGGGTGTTTGATGTGTGTTTAACAAATTTGGTATATTTGCCTTTCAAGTACCAGTCAGCATATTCAATGAAATGCATTTAGCGGAAAATGTCTGATACAATATTGAAAATTCTATGTCTTGTATAAACTCTGCAGAGAGTCAACAAGACCAAGACGAAAGATGACGACAAGAATGAGTACAGTCTACGGGAGAGGAACCCGGCCAGCTGTATGAACCTTGAACCACCTGACGATGACCATTTCCTGTGTAAGTGAATAGAATAGCTTCCCAGACGATGACCATTTCCTGTGTAAGTTAATACAATAGTTTCCCTGACGATGACCATTTCCTGTGTAAGTTAATACAATAGCTTCCCCGACGATGACCATTTCCTGTGTAAGTGAATAGAATAGCTTCTCTGACGATGACAATTTCCTGTGTAAGTGAATAGAATAACTTCCCTGACGATGACCATTTCCTATGTAAGTGAATAGAATAGTTTCCCTGATGATGACCATTTCCTATGTAAACTGAATACAATAGTTTTCATGGTGATGACCATTCCCTATGTAAGTGAATACAATGGTGATGACCATTTTCTGTGTAATTGAATACAATAGTTTTCATGGTGATGACCATTTCCTGTAAAAGTTAATACAATAGCTTCCCCGATGATGACCATTTCCTGTGTATGTGAATACAATAGCTTCCCCGATGATGACCATTTCCTGTGTAAGTGAATACAATAGCTTCCCTAACAATGACCATTTCCTGTGTAAGTGAATACAATAGCTTCCCTAACAATGACCATTTCCTGTGTAAGTGAATACAATAGCTTCCCCAATGATGACCATTTCCTGTGTAAGTGAATACAATAGCTTCCCCGATGATGACCATTTCCTGTGTAAATTATACAATAGCTTCCCCGATGATGACCATTTCCTGTGTAAGTGAATACAATAGCTTCCCCGATGATGACCATTTTCTGTGTAAGTGAATACAATAGTTTTCACGATGATGATCATTTCCTGTGTAAGTGAATACAATAGTTTCCCAGATGATGACCATTTCCTGTGTAAGTGAATACAATAGCTTCCCCGATGATGACCATTTCCTGTGCAAGTGAATACAATAGCTTCCCCGATGATGACCATTTCCAGTGTAAGTGAATACAATAGTTTTCATGATGATGACCATTTCCAGTGTAAGTGAATACAATAGTTTTCATGATGATGACCATTTCCAGTGTAAGTGAATACAATACTAAGTCAGCCTGTTTTCAGTGTAAGTGAATACAATACTAAGTCAGCCTGTTTTCAGTGTAAGTGAATACAATACTAAGTCAGCCTGTTTTCAGTGTAAGTGAATACAATACTAAGTCAGCCTGTTTTCAGTGTAAGTGAATACAATACTAAGTCAGCCTTTTTTCAGTGTAAGTGAATACAATACTAAGTCAGCCTGTTTTCAGTGTAAGTGAATACAATACTAAGTCAGCCTGTTTTCAGTGTAACTAGGCTGACTGTCATATTATCAGGGACACTTAGATTCTCACAAAAAGGCACCTTTAAAAATAATTGGCTTGATTTTAGATGGTGAATAGTTGTCTTAAACATGGGTGATTTTTGGGGGGTATTAAAATATTGGAAATGCCAGCTGCATCCCTTATTGTTTTTTATGCCCCAGGCATCTTGGTGCAGGTGAAATATAGTGATCGTCCTGTCCGTCCTTCTGTCCGTGACAAGGTAAAGTAGATTTTACCGTTTCGTCTAGCACCAACACTGCTTACTACTACACTTTGATGCTTGCACAGTTTTTGCTTATGACCATTCCCTATCCACACATTTCACCCAACTTCACTTTGACTTGGACCTAATTTGGACTTAATAATTATTCCAAAGTGCCATTTCTTTGTTAACTAGATTTTACCGTTTCGTCTAGCACAAATTATTACAGCACTTAGATATTTACACAGTTGTTACACAGTTGTTACATATGAACGTTCTCAATCAACCCATATCACCCAACCTCACTTTGATCGTGACCTAATTTGCACTTAGAATAATTCAAATGGGCTGTTTCTCGGTAAACTAGATTTTACCATTTCGTCTAGCACCAACACCGCTTGCTACAACACTTGGATACCTACACAGTTGTTGCTGATGACCATCCCCAATTCACCCACATCACCCAACTTTACTTTGACCTTGACCTTGAATTAATTTGGACTTATAATAATTCAAAGTGCCAGTTCTTGGTTAACTAGATATTTTACCGTTTTGTCTAGCACCAACACCGCTTACTACAGCACTTGGATATTAAAAGTTTTTACTTATGAGTGTTCCCAATCCACCCATATCACCCAACCTCACTTTGACCTTGACCTTGACCTAATTTGGACTAAGAAATGGGCTACCCAGCACCAAACGGGGCCATGTGTGTTTATCAAACACAGAATCTTGTTTATTTACAGTTATACAACACAACATGTTACAAACAACTTGAAACAAGCGCACAACACAATATGTTTTATAGTGATTTTATTAGTTATGCCCCCCTTCGAAGAAGTGGGGGTATCTCGCTTTGCACCTGTCCGTGGGTCGGTCGGTCCATAGACCATTTCGTTTCCGCATGATATCTTAAGAACGCTTTGACCTACGATCATAAAAATTAGTACGCTGGTTACTTGGGAGGAAAGGAATAACCCTATAAATTTTTAGGTCAACAGGTCAAAGGTCAAGGTCACCGTTGCTAAAAATAGAAAAATGGTCTCCCCTCAATAACTTGAGAACACATTGAGATATTTTAATGAAATTTTTATACATAGATACCTTACATGGAGACCTCGCTTTGGATTGCATATGGGTTGGGTGGGGTCAAGGTCGCCGTTACTTAAAATAGAAAAACTGTAGACCATTTTATTTCCGCACGATATCTTATGAACGCTTTGATCTATGATCATGAAAGTTGGTACGCTGGTTAATTGGGAGGAAAGGAAGAACCCTATAAAAATTGAGGTCAAAGGTCAAGGTCACCGTTGCTAAAAATAGAAAAACTGTTTCCCTTCAATAACGTAAGAACGCATTGAGATATTTTAATGAAACTTCATACATAGATACCTTACATCAAGACCTCGCTTGGGATTGCATATGGCGTGGGTGGGGTCAAGGTCATCGTTGCTAAAAATAGAAAAACGGTTTTCCCTCAATAACTTAAGAACGCAATAAGATATTTTAATGAAACTTTATACATAGATACCTTACATCAAGACCTCGCTTGGGATTGCATATGGCCTGGGTGGGGTCAAGGTCACCATTACTAAAAATAGAACAACTGTTTCCGCTCAATAACTTGAGAACGCATCGAGATATTTTAATGAAACTTCATAGATACCTTATATTGAGACCTCGCTTGGGATTGCATATGGGGTGGGTGGGGTCAAGGTCACCGTTATTAAAAATAGAAAAACGGTTTCCGCTCGATAACTTGAGAATGCATTGAGATAAATTAATGAAACTTTATACAAAGGTACCTTATATTGAGACCTTGCTTGTGATTGCATATGGGGTGGGTGGGGTCAAGGTCACCATTGCTAAAAATAGCAAAACGGTTTCCGCTCAATAACTCGAGAACTCATTGAGATATTTTAATGAAACTTTATACATGGATACCTTACATTGAGACCTCGCTTGGGATTGCATATGGGATGGGTGGAGTTAAGGTCAAGGTCACCGTTAATGAAAAAAGAAAAACGGTTTCCGCTCAATAATTTGAGGATGCATCGAGATATTTTAATGAAACTATATACTTAGATACCTTATATTGAGACCTCGCTTGGGATTGCATATGTGGTGGGTGGGGTCAAGGTCACCATTATTAAAAATAGAAAAATGGTCTCCACTCAATAATTTGAGAACGCATCAAGATATTTTAATGAAACTTCATACATAGATACCTTATATTCAGACCTCATTTTAGATTGCATATGGGGTAGGTGGGGTCAAGGTCAAGGTCACCGTTACTAAAAATATATATAAAATGGTTTCAGCACAAGAACTTGAGAAGGCATCAAGATATTTTAATGAAACTTTATACATATATACCTTATATCAAGACCTCGCTTGGGATTGCATATGGGGTGGGTGGGGTCAAGGTCACCATTGCTAAAAATAGAAAAACAGTTTCAGCTCAATAACTTGAGAACGCATCGAGATATTTTAATTAAACTTCATACATAGATACCTTATATTGAGACCTCTCTTGGGATTTCATATGGGGTGGTTGGGGTCACGGTCACCATTAATAAAAATAGAAAGATGGTTTCCGCTCAATAACTTGAGAATGCATCGAGATATTTTTATGAAACTTCATACATAGATTCCCTATATCAAGACCTCGCTTGGGATTTCATATGGGGTGGTTGGGGTCACGGTCACCATTAATAAAAATAGAAAGACGGTTTCCGCTCAATAACTTGAGAATGCATCGAGATATTTTTATGAAACTTCATACATAGATTCCCTATATCAAGACCTCGCTTGGGATTGCATATTAAAAAAATGTCTTAACAATTGCACATATTCACAACTTGTCTGCAAGTCCAGGGCATACATGTTTTACAAACATCTCTTGTTAAAGCTTTTGTCCAACATAAAATAAAAACAGTGCTCTTCCATATCCAGGAAACCTGATTTCAGTAATTTCTGAATTGTATAATTTTACACATTTAAAGTCATTGTTTGCATATATCTCTCTTAGACTGTGAGGAATGCAACAAGGAATTTGAAGGAGACTGCCCCGTCCATGGACCCTACAACTACATACAGGACAAAGAGGTGTGTATGTCTGCCAACTATTTGTAGGAAAATCTGGGGATTATTTCACCAAGAACAACACTCACATGAATGAAAGCATCGACAAAATCTTTGAATCATTATGAACTGTTAAAATACTGAAGATGTAGAGGATATTTGTTTAATTCAGTGTAAGATCGTATTTTATTTCATTTGTGGTCACAGAAACAATATTTACATGCGTTGCGCTGCCACGAGTATAAATATCTAGTTTCTATGACCACGAATGAAACAAAATAGATCTTACACTGTATTAAAAAGAAATTCTTTTTATCTCATGCTTTTGAACGATACATAAAAAAATGTGCAAGATATGCTAATGCGTCACAAGTTTTGTGTATTATGACGTCATAAATTTGATGTCATAGTGATTACAAAATTGTCGATCACTGTTGTGGTGGGAAAATAGTGCCACTCTTACTGCGTTGTTGTCGCTTAATTATATTTGTATTAAATTTTATTATGTGTTTTCTGTTGTTTAAAAAGGCTGATTTTTACACCGACGATGAGGGTATTACTTTTAAAAAATAAACATAAAAACAAAGTTAAAAGTAGTTCCATACAACCAAGAGTGAAATGATCAAACGTTATCATTTCATTCGACCTAGAGTGAAATGATTGGGTTATCATTCACTGGTATTCCCCACTCATTCACCGCATAGCATGAAATAAATAGAAAGCATTTTAGGAGTGCAAGCATATGACAGTGCTCATAATACACATTCCTATTAAAAAAATCCATGTATCCAGATCGCCACCGAATTCTAATATTTTGTTTGTACACCAATTTCTAACCTTCCAAAAATAGTTCATGCAAATCTGTTCCTAATCATGTTGCTATCAAACACAAACGTAAGATGTCAGTTAATGGCTCAAGTGTATGCATTTAGTACTGGTAAACAGCTTAGATCGGCTATAAGCTGGCCCAGGAAAAGTGTGAGTAGGTTAACTGATCGACATGATATGACTTAAATACTGTTAACAACGGTGAAAAATCCAAATAAACAAACAAAATCTTCTTAGTGCAGTTAATATGACATACCAGTATCTTACTCTAGTTACTGTCACTTTCAGGTTTTGGAAGGGGACCCCCTTAAAGCTGACCATACATTACCAGATGGCCTTGAAATAAACACATCCAAAATACTTGGAGCTGGTCTTGGAGCGTTTTCCAAGGTGCAACTAGAATCTAGGATGATGTTTGGACCATACAGCGGCGATATCATAACAGACAACCAGGCAGCACATCGATCAGGGTATTGCTGGCAGGTAAAGAAGTTTCCAACTGTTGCTTTACCTACCTTTATCAGTCTGTACTTTAATCATTTGCCCAAATAAAACAAGGAGCTTCAGAATTGAAAGTGGCTTATCGACGGCTAATACGGTATATTATTTTCAAAACTAAAATTATATTTGATAAAATATTCATTAAATGATTACTTCACACATTGGTCTTGTTTTAATAAACAAACAGTAAAAAAAAATGTTCCGTATAAAAAGGTTGTCACTGTGGCACTTTGCAGGCGCGGGAAAATTAGTAGTAGTAGTTAAATCAATATGAATTAAATGTACATGAAGTACCCTGCACGCAAGCGCACTATTGATAAATGTAGTCTAGTGCAGGAAAGCTTCCATTGAAGTGTGCGATTTTGTGAGTTCGAATCCTGCTGGAAAGGTATCCCAACAAATAATTTGGCATTGTATATATTTAAAGTTTTTATCAATATATTATTGCTACTAGAAAAATATATTTGTTTCAAATGGGAATATGTGTTGTTGTATTGTGTGTCTATATTTACGGGAAATACCGTCTATATCCCCCTTTAATCATTTATTATGAATTAATATGCTGCAAACAAATCTTAAATTCATCACTTGCCATTAATTCTAAAAAGATTTGTTTTTAGTGAACGTTTCTGCTGCCATTAAAAGAATTCAAGTATAAAAATGAAATCTTTCATGTTATCTTACATGTTTGTTTATCACATCGAGTTCTTATTTTGTCTTAGATCTATAAGGAAGGAAAGCCCAGCCACTTTGTGGATGCCCAGAACACGGCCACGTCTAACTGGATGAGGTATGTGAACTGTGCAATGACGGAGGCAGATCAGAACCTTGTGGCATTTCAGTACAGAGGAGGCATCTATTACTGCACCTTCAAACCAGTTTTGCCAGGTATGTATGATCACATTACTGAATATGTCAAATGAATCAATGTAAATTGCTGTACGGTTACCGTTTCTATCCGCCCGTTTGAAAAATGGGTCGTATTATGGGAACGCCCAAGCAGGCGGGCAGTTCTCAGATTTTCAAATAACTCAGTAGAAGGGATAAGCATGATGAGACAGAGCGTCGCGCGCAAGAACCAGGTCCCTAGGTCCAAGGTCAAGGTCACAATTCAAGGTCAGAGTTCAAATATAAGAAATCAATCCTTACCACTTAGTCCGGAGCATATCTTTGTCCAGCATGGATGGATTTTCAAATAACTTGGCAGAAGTGATAGGCATGGCGGGTGTCAAGCGCAAGAACTAGATCCCTAGGGCGGCGGTCAAGGTCACAATTTAAGGTCAAATGTCAAATATAAGACATCATTCCTAAACACTTTGTCCAGAGCATATCTTTGTCCAGCATAGATAGAATTTCTCTCTTTAGCCATTTAATCTTTACCCCTAAAAATGCTCATTTGACGGGCGTACTTTTGTGACAATTGCACTCCTTTTTACTGAGTCACTTAGGTTTGAATCTTGTCCCAATTATTGTAAGTTTGTCATGGTATAGGACAAGGTTGGTTGAGTCAACACAATAAGCAGCTATTGCGCCGAAGAGCCACAAACGAAATACATTTGTACATGTACAAGCTACTTTATAATTGAAACATTATTTACTAATTAGTAGGAAAATAAAAGTTGTGGATTGTATTTTACATTCGTTTAAATATGTCTGAGACATACAATTATAGTCTTCCAAAATTATACAGAAATTCAAAAACTGTATAGGTGATGAACAGTTTGTATCAACTCTAGAATTGTTTAGAATTTATATCAAGAACAAAGGTAACCAACCAGTTTGTATTGTTAAATATTTCTGATGCAACAGGTGAGGAACTGCTGGTCTGGTACGGCGATGAATATGCCAGGGAACTTGGCCTGATCAGAGACAAGAATTTGCTCTTCAGACCTAAATATGTCAATGGACAAGGTTGTTGCATTGATCTAAATTACTCATCTTTTATTGAAAAAAAAATGTATTCAACTTACAACTTACGAGTCATGGCATCTAACAACAAGAGCTGTTTGTAAAACAGTTATGCCCCCTCTATGTTAAAATGGCTATAAAGGCTTATTTTAGATAATCAAGGGCCATAACTCCACAGTTACTTGGACGATTTGGTTGATTATCGAAGATACCGAGATAATATGCCCACAAAGATTTCACCAAGTTTGGTGAAGATCGACTACGAACTGTTGGACTTAGAGAACGGAAATGGCTAAAAATGCAAATTTAATATAATTCAAGGGCTATAAATCCACAATACTTGGGGTGATTTGGCTGATGTTTGAACTTTACCTAGATATTATTTTAACATTTCCATGAAATTTGGTGAAGATCGGATGGAAAATGTTGGACTTTCGAGCGCGGAAATGGGTAAAAAGGCCAGTTGTAGATAAGTAAAGGGCCATAACTCAACAATTCCTGGGGTGATTTTGGCTGATTATTAAACTTGACCTAAATATTATTGTTACAAACATTTTCATGAAGTTTGGTGAAGATCGGATGAAAACTGTTGGATTAGAGAGCGGAAACAGCTAAAAAGGCCAATTTCAGATAATTCAAGGACAATAACACCACAATCCCTGGGGTGATTTGGCTGATAATTGAACTTGACCTAGAGATTATTATTACAAACATTTTCAAGAAGTTTGGTTAAGATTGGATGAAAACTGTTGGACTTAAGAGAGCGGAAAAGGCTAAAATGCCAATTTGAGATATCTCAAGGACATTAACACCACAATTCCTGGGGTGATTTGACTGATTATTGAACTTGACCTAGAGATTATTATTACAAACAGTTTCATGAAGTTTGGTCGAGATCGGATGAAAATTGTTGGACTTGCTGAGGGCGGAAACTGCTAAAGTGCTTATTTGAGATAATTCAAGGGCCATAACTCTACAATTTCTGGGGCAATTTTGTTGATTTTTGAACATGACCTAGATTATATTGTAACAAACATTTCCATGAAAGTTGGTGAAGATCTAATAAAAGCTGTTTGATTTTGAGAGCAGAAACGAGAGTGGTCTACCGACAGACAGATTGACGGGCATTAGCAAACTAATACACCTCGCCATCTTCAATGGGGGGCAAATTATATATAAAGGAGAAAATCAAGATAAGGAAATAACTGAGTTAGGAGGTGACCATTGCCAACAGTAGGCTTGTAGTATTTTTGCTATTTTGTTTCATAATCAGTTTCAAAGTCACTGGGCAGTATGACATGCCAGAAACGTCAAATCATTGGATGTTTACATAATGGCCATTAGTTTTAATAGTTACAAAATGCCTCAGATTGTTATGTAATCATATTTTTTTCAACTAGTTATGTCAGTATATCGAGAGTTGAGTGTGAAACTATTGTATCTGCCTTACATTTCTATATCACATTCAATAGTTTCATGCTCAACCCTCGATATGTACGCTGCTAGTCAGGTAGCCATCAAGATACAAGTAACATTTTATTTACTGTATTTGATGTTTACAAATATCATTTAAATATTGTCGTTTGTTTTTCAGTATTTTACCCATGCGTTTTCTGCAAGACAGCTTTCACAACTGCAGTCCCATGTGTGCGACATTTGAAGACTATGCATGGTGGTGATAAACTGACATCGTATGATCTACAAGTTCTTGATCAATGGCTTCGAGAAAATGATGATGAGTATCTAAAAAAATATTCAAAACATTTGAATCACAAATGTGAACAGAAAAACCACAACAATATTTCAAAAGGTAAACATGAAGGTGCAATTTCAGAAATCGACTGTGATAAAAAGCTAACAAGTACAATGTTACAAAAGAAAAACATGGACAATAGTGATGAAAAGAAATACAAGTGTGAGGTGTGTGGTCATGTATTTAAAGAGAATGGTAACTTGAAGACACACATGAGGATACATACAGGAGAAAGACTGTATAAGTGTGAAGTGTGTGGTTATGCATGTAACCGGAGTGGTACCTTGAAGACACACATGAGGATACATACAGGAGAAAGACTGTACAAGTGTGAGGTGTGTGGTTATGCATGTAACCAGAGTGGTCACTTGAAGACACACATGAGGATACATACAGGAGAAAGACTGTACAAGTGTGAGGTGTGTGGTTATGCATGTAACCAGAGTGGTAACTTGAAGAAACACATGAGGAGACATACAGGAGAAAGACTGTACAAGTGTGAGGTGTGTGGTTATGCATGTAACCAGAGTGGTCACTTGAAGACACACATGAGGATACATACAGGAGAAAGACTGTACAAGTGTGAGGTGTGTGGTTATGCATGTAACCAGAGTGGTAACTTGAAGAAACACATGAGGATACATACAGGAGAAAGACTGTACAAGTGTGAGGTGTGTGGTTATGCATGTAACCAGAGTGGTACCTTGAAGAGACACGTGAGGATACATACAGGAGAAAGACTGTACAAGTGTGAGGTGTGTGGTTATGCATGTAACCAGAGTGGTACCTTGAAGAGACACGTGAGGATACATACAGGAGAAAGACTGTACAAGTGTGAGGTGTGTGGTTATGTATGTAACCAGAGTAGTGATTTAAAGAAACACATGAAGAAACATGCAAAAGATGAAAATGAAGGCAATAAAATATAGCAATACATAGCAATATATTTAGTTATAATATTTCCAAATCATATATTGTAATTTTTTTATCAACACTGTTTCTAATTTATTTGGAAGTTATGTTTGGTTTATTTTAGATATATTTATTCCCATATTTGCTCAATATTTATTGTTAATTCATATTTTAGTCATTTGATTGTACATCGTGCAATATATTTATTCATAACAATAATATTTATTTCTGAAGGTGATCATGTTGTTTTATGACTTGTCATTGTTGTAATGTATTGAAAAAGTAGTAGAAAATTACGCTGCATATTTGTTTTGTGTTCAACTTGCATGCTGTATACAGTGCACATGGCAATTTGTGTTGTCACACTTATGCATACAATATTGACACATCTATTTTTAGATCATTGTGTCATTTTGACATCTCTAATGAAAAAGACATTCGTAAAAATTAAATGTGTAATTATAAATGGTAGACATACTGCATCAATATTTGTTCTTTTAAAAAACACAACATTTTAAGTTGCTTGCAAAAATAAAATTCACTTTGACTGTTATTGATTTTAAAAAATAGCAACAGAATATGGGTGAAAAAACAGTTTGATGTAATTTCAACTTGCAATTAAGTTAATTATAAAATCTTAAATTATGGCATTATTTTTAAATGGGAGTTATGTTTTTACAGAATTATTTAACAGCTGCTATAATAGTTAGTTGGAAATTACCTCAAAATTCATGTATATAACTCAATATTATTGGCTAAATGCGTTTAAATTTCCATTTCAATTATGACACATGTATTAAATATTTTATATACAATAAATATTTGTACATATATGTGTGTATGTATAATTGTTTTGTAAATAATACATGTTGGAGTTTTCACAGTTTTTACCAGAGATCTGTTACAATGTTTATTATAGGTCTTTGTTTTGACCAAATTGTTTGTGTTCTTTAAAACTAATCAATGTAAGATATTAAAATTATGTTTCTGTTGGTGAAATGTTTTAAATGTTTATACCGTTTGTTAAAAATAAAAGTAAAATACTTAAGTTTATGAGTTAGTCTTTTTTTCTGTATAACTGAATAAATTTTCACATATTGCAAAATGTACTTTGTGCAAGATAAAAAATATCCGATTGACATGGACCAGGGATGTGATTTAAAAAGACATTTAATTGGAAACATCAAATATTTTATAAATATATTTTTCTGGCAATAAAATGCATTGTTTGAAGATTTCGACAAGGGTTGTGCAAAACGATTTAGTATTTGTCGTGCACATGTTACAGAGAATAGTTCTGATTGGCATCCACTACTATATACTGTATTAACAGCAGCCACTACTATATACTGTATTAACAGCATCCACTACTATAAACTGTATTAACAGCATCCACTACTATATACTGTATTAACAGCATCCACTACTATATACTGTATTAACAACATCCACTACTATATACTGTATTAACAGCATCCACTACTATATACTGTATTAACAGCATCCACTACTATAAACTGTATTAACAGCATCCACTACTATATACTGTATTAACAGCATCCACTACTATATACTGTATTAACAACATCCACTACTATATACTGTATTAACAGCATCCACTACTATATACTGTATTAACAACATCCACTACTATAAACTGTATTAACAGCATCCACTACTATATACTGTATTAACAGCATCTACTACTATATACTGTATTAACAGCATCCACTACTATATACTGTATTAACAGCATCCACTACTATATACTGTATTAACAACATCCACTACTATATACTGTATTAACAGCATCCACTACTATATACTGTATTAACAGCATCCACTACTATATACTGTATTAACAGCATCCACTACTATATACTGTATTAACAACATCCACTACTATATACTGTATTAACAACATCCACTACTATATACTGTATTAACAGCATCCACTACTATATACTGTATTAACAACATCCACTACTATATACTGTATTAACAGCATCCACTACTATATACTGTATTAACAACATCCACTACTATATACTGTATTAACAACATCCACTACTATATACTGTATTAACAACATCCACTACTACATACTGTATTAACAACATCCACTACTATATACTGTATTAACAGCATCCACTACTATATACTGTATTAACAGCATCCACTACTATATACTGTATTAACAACATCCACTACTATATACTGTATTAACAGCATCCACTACTATATACTGTATTAACAGCATCCACTACTATATACTGTATTAACAAAATCCACTACTATATACTGTATTAACAACATCCACTACTATATACTGTATTAACAACATCCACTACTATATACTGTATTAACAACATCCACTACTATATACTGTATTAACACCCAATTGAAGTCCTCTACAGTCTTGAAACTACTAGCGGTAAAACTGTTACAGGTACCTGTAACAAAAATTATTTTTGTTTTATATGTATGAGTATATACACTAACAATTACAGTTTATCGTTACATATACAAACTAATAATTAATAGGCACATGCATAGCAATGCGAAAGTGAACATTAAACAACATTTCAAGTTGTTATATACAGGCCATTTTCAAATTAAACGTGTGCATTTAAAGCATCAAGTCTCATTTTAAATGCATTTTTACAGTATAACGCAAGTGTCCAAAGAACTTTAGAATTCGTACATGTTAATAAAAGTATACATTTATGCATACTAGGTCGGTTATAGTAAAATTTGTTAATATATGTTTTTCTAATATTAATATAAGGATGACATACTATAACAAAGCGATATTCGTCTTCTATATCATTTGTGTTGCATATAATACATTTACGTTCATTTTTAGGAATATTTGCATGTCCACCAGATTCAATTTTTAACATATAAGATGGAAGTCTTAGTTTTTATATATAAGTCCTTAACTTATAGCTTTTAACTATGTCTAATCAGATAATTCAAATCGTTGTTTCAATTCTTTTTATGTTAATGAAATCTTTACATTCAAATCATTTCGCCACAAACCTATGTACATGTCAATAAGTCTGGTTTTAAAAATGGGAATAATTACATTAATATTTACTGATTCCGGATACATCCATATATCATAAAACCCAGTATTCTGAAGCAAGTCTCGCACCTTTGATAACCAATTGTTACATCGTATTACATGTTCTGCATCGCATCTCATATGTAATAGTGTACTATGCAATATGCAATTTGTTTGTTAAACAGTATACAACTTCACAAAATATTTTAAGATTCTTACATATCGAGTTATATATAACGGGTAGCGTCCAAGTTTCCCATACACTGCTGAATTAGAAGAACTCCTTTTAACACCAAGTATTCTTTTCAAAAATCGTCTATGAACTCTTTCAATATCCTCAGCATTCAAAACAAAAAACATCACAGGCATAACATAGCAGAGAACTAACAAGTGAATAACAACATAGCAGAGAACTAACAACTGAATAGCAACATAGCAGAGAACTAACAACTGAATAACAACATAGCAGAGAACTAACAACTGAATAACAATCAATTATTTAACTGTGTATATCATGTTTTAAACATGTCACGTATATTTAAAAAAATCATTTACAGGTTTCGAGTAGTCGGTTTATTTACAGATTGGCAAATAGACAGGGCAACCCAATAGACCGTTTTCAACAAATCATGCGCATAGTTAAAACATACAAATCGAAATAACATTCCAATTCCAGAATATATGTAAATTGGAAATCTTGAGTTTTCCATGGATAAACATTGAAACTGGTTAAAATGTTAAAGCATTTTTTAAACGCTTTTCGTCTGATTTTTTAAACACCTGTATCATTTTACTGGAATACTGTGCTTAACTGAACATGTATTTGGTTTTGGTAAGTCAGCGAATGTATGTGCTGTACGTAATGCATTAGAGAAATGTTATGACATTTTTCAAGCTTGACCACGAAAATATGTAATTACATATTGTCCCTTTAAGCGTTGGTCAAATTCGGAATCGAGACTCTTTTTTATATGAAGAAAATTAGATAAACCACGAATTTAGCCCATATAACAACAAAAACTCAGTTTTTAAGCAATACAAGCAAATGAGGCTATTATCACACAAAAACTGACAATGCAGAAGTAAACAAAAACTGACAATGCAGAAGTAAAAAAAAAAAGTTTAAAACCAACACTGAGACTTAATAATACAAAAAAAATACTTAGACTTAAACTACCCATAAACAAAGAAAGTCCCGATTCTGAGCGGAACGTAGTAAAAAGTAGTAAAATATATGTCAAATCATGTTAGAATCGAATGTTCGATTATTCGCCATTATACAACTCGGACTAACGCCCTCGTGGTTTAATTGCTACGCCTCAGAACTTTAAATTGTTGTTTTGGGCTGAATAACAACGATAAATCGAAAAATATTTCTTAATTATTAAATACGAAAATTCGTTGGTTGTCAACAGAACGTCTAGGTTCTCGAAACGGGTTTGGCGTCAGAATTACATGAACATATTAAATACAAGATACTTTCATATTTATTTTAAATATATTTCCAAGTAACAAAAATACATGTGTATATTTCAAAACGTTCACAATAATATACAAAGATCCATTTTTTTGACAATTGGTTCCAAAAGGATTTGAACGCACGTCTACAAAGTCTGAATACACACATGAGGATACATACAGGAGAACTAGAACTCCGCGAGTCGGGTGTGTCGCCTGAAGGCGCATAACTCGAGTACGACAAGAACAATTATGCCGAAAACCGAACTTAACCTTTGTTTTTGTTTGCCTACTAACAAATCCAAACGTTTCAGAATGATTTTACACACACAAATCTCAAGTTATTGTCTGCACAAGCCATATCTGAACTATTTAAAGTTCGATAAGAGCAATTATGCCGAAAACCGAACTTAACCTTCCTTTTATGCCTACTAACACTTCTTAAAAGTTTCATAATGATTGCACAAAAACTTCCAAAGTTATTGCCTGAACAAGTCTTATTTGAACTTTTTTTTAAAAGGGCATAACTCAAGTACGATAAGAACAATTATTATATACCTTTTTGTATCTTCCAATCAGCTGTCGTCATTCGCGCCACGTGACCGTACAATATTTCACCATATTGGACGCACGCGCGTACAATATTCTCCGTATTGGACGGTCCGAGAATAAACATACGATAATGTCCGAGTATTCCGAATTAGAACGAATATATGTAACTTGTAGTTTTAACTTAATGTTGGCTCCGATCTACTGCTTCCGGAAAACGTCTTTTAAAATCCAGCAACAATGATTTTAAATCCTTTTCATACAGCCAGTTCCGTATTTATTCTTGTCAACAGTGCTAACCAGAAACGCGATGCGTGGTCAGAACGGCTGCGTTGTGGAAACGTAAATTTGTCTCCAAACCTGTATACGATTATGTATATATCACATTCGAAAATAATTTTATAACTTTCCATCAACTGCATACTATTTCATTCGACAACTTACATCACTGTGTAACACTGACTGAAACTAATCCGCTGCAGAAACTTCCTACTGAACACGCCACCTTTTTAAAATGACACGTCTAAATATAGTGTATACACACTCATGTTACGTCTAAATATAGTATATACACACTCATGTTACGTCTAAATATAGTATATACACACTCATGTTACGTCTAAATATAGTATATACACACTCATGTTACGCCTCAATATAGTGTATACACACTCATGTTACGTCTAAATATAGTATATACACGCTCATGTTACGTCTAAATATAGTATATACACACTCATGTTACGTCTAAATATAGTATATACACACTCATGTTACGTCTAAATATAGTATATACACGCTCATGTTACGTCTAAATATAGTATATACACACTCATGTTACGTCTAAATATAGTATATACACACTCATGTTACGCCTAAATATGGTATATACACACTCATGTTACGTCTAAATATAGTATATACACACTCATGTTACGTCTAAATATGGTATATACACACTCATGTTACGCCTAAATATAATATATACACACTCATGTCACGTCTAAATATAGTATATACACACTCATGTTACGTCTAAATATGGTATATACACACTCATGTTACGTCTAAATATAATATATACACACTCATGTCACGTCTAAATATAGTATATACACACTCATGTTATGTCTAAATATAGTATATACACACTCATGTTACGTCTAAATATAGTATATACACACTCATGTTTACAATTAAGTACAAGGGCACTGCCGTTTTCTGCGAATTATTTTAAAGTAGGGGTGTGACAAGTATTAACGTATGTTTCAAATTATTTATCACGTCGAGCGTCGTCATATATTATTATTTCGAGTTCGCGCACAGTCCCGTGGACTTTGTGATTTAATGTAAATATCATGTTTATGATGCACATAATATAAATAGGTATATAATAAAAATATTATTTAACAGCATTCTGTACAATATGGTGATATATTTGAACTCGTACACAGCTTACATGCTCACATGGATTCGCCTATCGGCTCTTCCAATATGGTACGTCAGCTGTGTATTCGTCCAAATATATCACCGTATTGTACAGAACGCTGTTAAATAAACTGATATTATGCCGAAAACCAAACTTAACCTACCATTTATGCCTCCTAACACGTCTCATACAGTTTCATAATGATAGCACAAACACTTCCTAAGGCACACGCCTTATTTGAAATATTTTAGAAAAAAGCATAACGAAAGAGAGCAAGTATGCTGAAAATCGAGCTTAGCCTTCCTTTTATGCACACTAATACTACTCTAAAGTTCCATAATGATTGCATAAAAACTTCCAAAGTTATTGCCTGAACAAACTGAAGGGGACGCCGACGCCGCCGTAAGTAAAAACTGTTCCAGTGTGAGGTGCGTGGTAATGAATTATGAAAGGACCCTCCTACATTCTGGGTTACCGACCCCTGTCATTGCTAATATGCAATAGGGTCAGTCAAACGACAAGAATGGATTCTACAATATTTTACGAACAATGTAACCATCTTAACCAATGATATTATACTTATTTTCATTCGGGACTTCTGGTAATGTAGGTCAAGGCTTGGTTAAAACAGCGACGTAAAAGAGGCCACAAGTCATCAAATCTGGACCCTTATCCACAAAGTTACTTAGTGGAAACTTCAGAAAGTTACTTTATACCCTGAAGTTCATGAAGTATGTGGCTAGTTTCTTTAACGTGATTTTGATTTACAATGATTTATTCTGGTATTATCAAATAATCAGCATATGCTTATTTCACAATCTTTCAAATAAAAAATATTGATTTTTCACAAGGACATGTGTATTTGAATCTATTATTTAAAATATGACTTAAGTGAAGATTTCCCTTAAAGGGCCCTTGTGGATGTAACCCAATATCTGAACTCTGCATCAGAACATTCCTATAGAAATAAACTGTATAACTCTGTATAAGAACATTCCTCCTTGGTATAGAAATAAACGGTATAACTCCGTATAAGAACATTCCTACTTGGTATAGAAATAAAGGGTATAACTCTGTATAAGAACATTCCAGCTAGGTATAGAAATAAACGGTATAACTCTATATAAGATCATTCCTGCTAGGTATAGAAATAAACGGTATAACTCTGTATAAGAACATTCCTGCTAGGTATAGAAATAAACGGTATAACTATGTATAAGATCATTTCTGCTAGGTATAGAAATGAACTGTATAACTCTGTATAAGATCATTTCTGCTTGGTATAGAAATAAACGGTAAAACTCTGTATAAGATCATTTCTGCTAGGTATAGAAATAAACGGTATAACTCTGTATAAGAATATTCCAGCTAGGTATAAAAATGAACTGTATAACTCTGTATAAGATCATTTATGCTTGGTATAGAAATAAACGGTAAAACTCTGTATAAGATCATTTCTGCTGGGTATAGAAATAAACTGTATAGCTCTGTATAAGATCATTTCTGCTTGGTATAGAAATAAACGGTATAACTCTGTATAAGAACATTTCTGCTAGGTATAGAAATAAACGGTATAGCTCTGTATAAGATCATTTCTGCTTGGTATAGAAATAAACGGTATAACTCTGTATAAGAACATTCCTGCTAGGTATAGAAATAAACGGTATAACTCTGTATAAGATCATTTCTGCTTGGTATAGAAATAAACGGTATAACTCTGTATACGATCATTCCTGCTAGGTATAGAAATAAACGGTATAACTCTGTATACGATCATTTCTGCTAGGTATAGAAATAAACGGTATAACTCTGTATAAGAACATTCCTGCTAGGTATAGAAATAAACGGTATAACTCTGTATACGATCATTCCTGCTAGGCATAGAAATAAACGGTATAACTCTGTATACGATCATTCCTGCTAGGTATAGAAATAAATGGTATAACTCTGTATACGATCATTCCTGCTAGGTATAGACATAAACGGTATAACTCTGTATACGATCATTCCTGCTCGGTATAGAAATAAACGGTATAACTCTGTATAAGATCATTCCTGCTAGGTACAGAAATAAATGGTATAACTCTGTATACGATCATTCCTGCTAGGTATAGAAATAAACGGTATAACTCTGTATAAGAACATTCCTGCCTGCATGTTATAGAAAAAAAACGGTTTAACTCTGTGTACGATGATTCCTTCTAGGTACAGAAATAAACAATTTAACTCTGAATAAGAACATTCCAGCTAGATACAGAAATAAACGGTTTCATTTCAGCCACAACATCTCCCTTTTGCACATCGCATCCTGGCCATATTTCTTCAATAATATGCTTTCTTAAAGAAAACAAGCATCTCTCATCCATCGATTTTGGAGGAGAAGTACACAGGCTCACCACTGTCCCAATAATTACAGATATGCAAAAGCCTTATATTGAAATCAGCATGTATGAAACACTGTACAATTGCTACGAAGCCTGTTCCAATGACCGTTCACAGACATCAGTATTTTCGGCAGATGTTTCATTTGCAAGGTATTCGCCCATCGTCGAACCGCTTGGATCCCAGTCCTTTGTGTACCCAAGTGATAAGAGACTCGGTCCAGTATGCATTGTAGCATTGATGAGTAAGGTCGAATGGTTCATTGGCGATTGTGGGTATCGATAACACCCGTCCGTAGGCCCGCTTGGTAAAGTAGGATCTGGTGGTAGACACCCGAACAGCTTTCCGAGGTTTATCCAGAAAGTAATGGCTATGTCACCCACGGTCCCGGTCAACACCTAAAGTATTGGCTATGGACCCCACGGTCCCGGTCAACACACCTAAGGTAATGGCTATGGCACCCACGGTCCCGGTCAATACATCTAAAGTAATGGCTATGGCACCCACGGTCCCGGTCAACACACCTTAAGTAATGACTATGGCACCCACGGTCCCGATCAACACACCTAAAGTACTGGCTATGGCACTTACGGTCCCGGTCAGCACACCTAAAGTATTGGCTATGGCACCCACGGTCCCGGTCAACACACCTAAAGTATTGGCTATGGCACCCACGGTCCCGGTCAACATACCTAAAGTAATGGCTATGGCACCCACGGTCCCGGTCAACGCACCTAAAGTATTGGCTATGGCACCCACGGTCCCGGTCAACGCACCTAAAGTACTGGCTATGGCACCCACGGTCCCGGTCAACACACCTAAAGTATTGGCTATGGCACGCACGGTCCCAATCAACACACCTAAAGTATTGGCTATGGCACCCACGGTCCCGGTCAACACACCTAAAGTAATGGCTATGGCACCCACGGTCCCGGTCAACACACCTAAAGTATTGGCTATGGCACCCACGGTCCCGGTCAACACACCTAAAGTAATGGCTATGGCACCCACGGTCCCGGTCAACACACCTAAAGTAATGGCTATGGCACCCACGGTCCCGGTTAACACACCTTTCGTGGTGGCTCTCCTGAACAACATGGACAGAAGGAAAATTCCGCACGTAGGTCCGTCCAGACATCACATCACACTGTGAAAGAGGCTAATTCCACAATCCCCAGGTCACCTGATTTTCCCAGGTAGGAAAGATATCAGCATCGAAGTTCCAATCGTTCATATCCCCAATCCCAAGGCCAGGAGGCGTGACAATTTTGACCACGTGTACATATTCATTTTTGGTTATCGGACTTTAATGATGTCCTCATATATTACCGCTGACAAACTGTAGAGAAAGGGAAAAAGGGAACTTTAATAATGTCCTCATATATTACCGCCGACAAACTGCAGAGAAAGGGAAAAAGGGAACTGAAAGCTGCACAAGATAACGCTGCTATGAACAAGCCAAAAAGTCCCGGCGAATTCCTGAATACATCCAGGACCGTGAACGGTACAATTTCATTGACGTTTGTAACAATACCGCTGGAATGGACGTCGCAACCTTTTGCGTAGAAGTAGGCGAAAATCACGCCGCCCTCGATAGAGGCCAGACCAGAGATGACAAGAAAAAATGGCGAAGCAAACAGAAACATTCGTCTTGCCACTTGAGTGGTCGGGGTTGTATACAGACGCTGCATGCCTGGCTGCATGAACGTTGCGCTTAGCATCATTGGAATGCTTCCAAACGTCACGTTCCAAACCGTCAGTCGTACACGGGGGTCTAGAGTGAATTACGCGAAGTCGAACCGTTCGCCGGCCTTTTCTATTACTTATGATGCACCTCAAATGTGTTATGTAATCCTGCCAATGATGACAGCAATTTCCGAAACCATGATGAAGAATTGAAAAACATCTGTCCAGATCACGGCTTTGATTCAACCGACAGAGGTGTAGATTGTCGTTACGATAATTTACACCAGTATTCCAGCCCAATATGGCAGTCCCGTTACCACCTCTTACGTTAAGCAGGCTCCGTATGTAACGGTCCCCATGTAAAATAGTCCGTAAACCAACCCGATGCTGAGCGAGACATACCGAGGAACATTGTCTCCATAGCGCAATGCCAAATACTCGTAAACGGTCGTGAGCTGTAATGGATGGAAGACGGTTACCACAATGAAAGCCGATAAAATATAGGCCAAGACGGCGCTAAGTCCGAAAAGCCGAATATGCACCCGTAAATGTATCCTTCTGCTGGAAATCCAACCACGAGTATGGATGACAAGAACGTCACAACGAAGGAAATTCCCATTTGAACTACTTTTCCTTTTCTTCCAGCTAGATAGTAATCGTCTGTGGTTGCCTTTTTCTTCCCCAATGGACAACAAAATCAAAATGGTAATGGCAAATACAATGTGCGCCGAAGCTGTAAACGCCCGTGCAAAAGCCATGATATGTTTCTTTTGTTTTCAATAATGGGGTCAATCTAGTAGATCTCGTTGTGAAATTCGAATAACAGACAAACCCAATTCTCACCTAACGATACAAGGGTTTCTTGTTTAGTTAGAATAACTGTCCACCACAATTCACACCTTATGATGATAAAACTTTCTTGTTTAGTTAGAATAACTGTCCCCCACAATTCACACCTTAAGTTACAAAACCTTCTTGTTTACTTAGTCGAATAACTGTCCACCACAATTGACACCTTAAGTTACAAAACCTTCTTGTTAAGTTAGAATAACTGTCCACCACAATTCACACCTTCAATTACAAAACCTTCTTGTTTAGTTCGAATAACTGTCCAGCACAATTCACACCTTAAGTTACAAAACCTTCTTGTTTAGTTAGAATAACTGTCCACAACAATTCACACCTTATGATGATAAATATTTCTTGTTTAGTTAGAATAACTGTCCACCACAATGCACACCTTATGATGATAAAACTGTTTTGTTTAGTTAGAATAACTGTCCACCACAATTCACACCGTATGATGATAAAACCTTCTTGTTTAGTTAGAATAACTGTCCCCCGCAATTCACACCTTATGATAATAAATCTTTCTTGTTTAGTTAGAATAACTGTCCACCACAATTCACACCGTATGATGATAAAACTTTCTTGTTTAGTTAGAACAACTGTCCACCACAATTCACACCTTATGATGATAAAACCTTCTTGTTTCGTTAGAATAACTGTCCAGCACAATTCACACCATATGATAATAAAACTTTCTTGTTAAGTTAGAATAACTGTCCACCACAATTCACACCGTATGATGATAAAACCTTCTTGTTTAGTTAGAATAACTGATCAGCACAATTCACACCTTATGATAATAAAACTTTCTTGTTAAGTTAGAATAACTGTCCACCACAATTCACACCGTATGATGATAAAACTTTCATGTTTAGTTAGAATAACTGTCCAGCACAATTCACACCTTATGATGATAAAACCTTCTTGTTTAGTTAGAATAACTGTCCAGCACAATTCACACCGTATGATAATAAAACTTTCTTGTTAAGTTAGAATAACTGTCCACCACAATTCACACCGTATGATGATAAAACCTTCTTGTTTAGTTAGAATAACTGATCAGCACAATTCACACCTTATGATAATAAAACTTTCTTGTTAAGTTAGAATAACTGTCCACCACAATTCACACCGTATGATGATAAAACTTTCTTGTTTAGTTAGAATAACTGTCCACCACAATTCACACCTTATGATGATAAAACTTTCTTGTTTAGTTAGAATAACTGTCCACCACAATTCACACCGTATGATGATAAAACTTTCTTGTTAAGTTAGAATAACTGTCCACCACAATTCACACCGCATGATAATAAATCTTTCTTGTTAAGTTAGAATAACTGTCCACCACAATTCTCACCTTATGACGATAAAACCTTCTTGTTTAGTTAGAATAACTGTCCACCACAATTCACACCGTATGATGATAAAACTTTCTTGTTAAGTTAGAATAACTGTCCACCACAATTCACACCTTATGATGATAAAACCTTCTTGTTTAGTTAGAATAACTGTCCACCACAATTCACACCGTATGATGATAAAACTTTCTTGTTTAGTTAGAATAACTGTCCACCACAATTCACACCGTATGATGATAAAACTTTCTTGTTTAGTTAGAATAACTGATCAGCAAAATTCACACCTTATGATAATAAAACTTTCTTGTTAAGTTAGAATAACTGTCCACCACAATTCACACCGTATGATGATAAAACCTTCTTGTTTAGTTAGAATAACTGATCAGCACAATTCACACCTTATGATAATAAATCTTTCTTGTTTAGTTAGAATAACTGTCCACCACAATTCACACCTTATGATGATACAACTTTCTTGTTTAGTTAGAACAACTGTCCACCACAATTCACTCCTTAAGAAACAAACACTTCTTGTTCAGTTAGAATAACTGTCCAGCACAATTCACACCTTACTATGATTTTAAGCTGACTTGTTTAGTTTTAGTTAAAATAAAGGGCCAATCAGAAGTTTTATGAAATTTATTCACGTTGAATGATGCATTTGCCTCGTTGGTTAATTATTGAGTCGAGTTTATGCCTTCATGGACTACCGGTGAATGGCAATAAAATTCCTGATGCATGCGGTACAGAAACCGTTATTAAAGGGACTTGTTCACAGATGTTTGTCCTTTTTTAAAATATGCCATTAAACGTTTTAAACAAATTTAAGCATCTGAACTAAAGAACTCAAGTATTATAAAAGGAAAGGCATAAACAAGAAAAACGTTGCTCCGACCGGGGCTTGAACCTCGGACCGCCCCGGATCAAAATTCTAACGCTTAAACAACTGGGCCACTATATTTTACTATGCTCCGCTCAGAATCGGGACTACTGTTTGCGTGTTTATTGGGTAGTTTAAAGGGACTATGTCATCGAAATGGGCCTCAAGGGGGTTATTTCTTAAATAAAATCTGAAATTTAGGTATTAATACTGGCATATAATAACGGTTAAAACAGGGTATATATAATAGGAAAAGAGTGTACGCATTCTGAGATAAAAAAATCAATTTATAATATGGGCAGTGTTTGTTTGGCCCTTTTCCTGTTTACATTTTGACATCAGAATTGTTTGCAATTTGTATAAGTATAGTTTACAGACGACTCCTTACCAAGTATGATAGCGCAGTTGTGTCATGCCTAAGTCGTGAGTTCGATACTCGCTTGGGGTATTAATTTTTACACATTTGTTTGCTTGTGTTTTATCAAATATCTTATTGTGTATATTATTATTATTATTTATTTACGTAATGCACATGCGTTAGTAAAGCGCATTTCTATCAAATAATATAATTTAATGTGCAATCGGGAGACAATTTTTCGTTGACATAGTCAATTTAACACAAACGACAATTGTTTTTTTTTGTTTATAGAACAATTAGCACGTAGCGTGTTAGAATACTATTTATATTGCTATAGGAAACAACGTTAGACATAGTCCCTGTATTGATTCATTGACATGTATAGACTTTTTTATTTTCGGTTTATTTTCGTTTTCGAATTATATCAATTACAAATCGCTTATTTATTTTATAATGTTATTAAATAAGTGATTTTATACAGGACAAATAAGCGTGACTGTATGAAATCACTTATTTAATAAGTATTTTATGAATCAACGTTTTTACATTATTTACTAAAATTGCTAACCTCTTTAAGTTTTTTTAATGAATAATGATAAGAAAACGTTTTTTTTTAAGATGGCGTCATGTTGTTTCTGGAAAAAAAAATCCCATATTCCCAATTCCATTTAGGAACAGTTCAACTGACCAATCAAAAGCGCTAAATCTCATACAGACACAAGTTTTTAGCCAATCACAATGCTTAGATCCCATACAGGAACAGGAACAGTATTTTTATTTACTCGTGCAAACTGATATAAAGCGTGCAATATCACTAATATTGTGTGTAATATTGTAAAGTTGATTAATAATTTTTGTTATAAAAGTGGTAAATTCGTAATGCACCTATCAGAGGGGGGGGGGGGGGGGGGGGCGGCGGGCATATACGGGACTTTGACACGCCGAATACTTCCGGGTTCCGGGAAATAGACTTTGTTCGGATTTAAGGTCCCGGTAATATTGGCGCCCGGGCCATTTGATACACCAATAAGCATCCCCCATTGAGTGGATTTAGACAAAATGCTTGGCTCTAAGGTGGGGAATTAGATCCCCAAAAATGCAATTAGTCAAATTTCCCTGGGTAAGCTCTCCGCCACTCCCACCACTCCCCTGGGGGGGGGGGGAAATATTGATAGGTGCATACGGTGCATACATTCACAACTTTTTTTTTTTTTTAAATTAGAACACAATATTATAGCAAAATTGACCTTTAACATCGAAAAGTCATTTCATTATTTCAGGTTTCAATGTCCATGCATTACGAGATACAGGTGAAGAAAACGTTCAGTACGCTATTAATGTAGAAAGACCCTAATGGGACTTTTTTCAGACCTTGATTTTCTTCTTATCTTTGATAATTAAATCTATTATGAGACTAAACTGTGAAATATAAACAAAATCTAACAACACGTTTTGACAAAAATGCGATTTTTCTTATAACCCCTAATTTTTCAACTTCAACCTAAAATTCTAATGGCGTACACATACAAAAATGACTGACATATTGTCAAAATGTATTTTATTTATTCCCGAATAGCTTTAATTTATACGTTAAAGGTGTGTCTTCTGAAAAAGAATAACAAACATAAGTGCTAAAGTTGACCAACAATACTTATTACATTAAATTTGGCTAAGCATATGGTAAAAAACAACAGATTTCATTACAGTAAAAATACGCCAAACACCAATTATTGTATTTTTTTTTACTTTTATTTCATAGTATGTCAAAATCAGTAATACCAAAATATAATATAACCTTATCTAAGAGGAAAAGGGTATAAATTGATATAGGTTCACCACAAAAATCTCAAGGTATAACATTTTGACTGAAGCAACCCTATGTTATAAAAAAATCAAAATAAATAAGACAAGTAAAAAAGCAAATATTTTCCTACTATTTTAAAATATTTGTTTTCTCTTATAATTATAATCTATTAGCAGTATCGATATTAAATGAATTATTTTTGCATTTATTTCAAAGAAATAGTGTTTTGTGTAAACATTTTAAATACAAATGTAACTAGCTGAGGTTCACATATCCTTGGTTACCAAATTCTGAAAAATAATAAACATTTTTTATAAGTGAGTGTTTCAGAAAATTCCATGGACATTTTCATTACATTGGGTTAACAAGTTTCAAAACACTGGCAAATCTGTGTGATAACTTCATCAAGACTCTTCTTGACGCTTGTAAAATGTCACTGTTTTTGGATAAAAAGGTGTCTCTTAGACCATTCTCATCATTTCGCCGATACATAATTTTCAGATGTTTTTTTACAGCGGTAGATCTCGTCAAAATTCCACAGTGGAACAGGCCCAAGTTTACACAATGAACAGTATTTCAAATTATCCAACAGAACACCAAACTCGATCACCCGACCTCCCGCTCTCCACCCATCTCGACTGACTATTTCTCCAAGTTTTTGGTGTGAATGAATGTTATTTCACAGCAAGGAGCACGTATCTCCTTTACGCAGATATGTTTTTATATACGAATAATTATGTTCAATAATACTAATAATCCTTGGACGTTTATTTATAACTATTTTGACTTAAGTGTAAGGAAATACACCAGAAATATCGCGAAAATGTCATGATTAAATCATAAATGTAAACAGAAAATCCCAACAATGACGTCATTTGAAGGTATTCCCCATGTCAGAGTACCTTGTTTTTCTTCAAATTACATTTTTACTTTCATCTTTAAAGACAAATAAGCATTTATTTCACACATTTAATTGCAAATAACTCAACATTCGAAAAGTAATATTTATTTCGCAATAATACTTTCTGTTTCGGATTGGATCGATTAGATTTACGGTAAGTGGCGAATGGGCCGAAGTTAACCGATATTTCGCGAGTATTTCCGAAGTCATAGGATCTTTCTACCTTAATTAATACGCAATACACTGATATATGCGAGGGCATGTTAACCACCCTTTGCACTTAAAAGTTTCTCAATTAATTCAATCGTTCCAACATTAATATGCATGTACACATGGCAACAGTGTATACATGAGAGCAAAATAACACTACGGACCTAGAAATATGCTGTAAAAACCGTTTCGTTCATGAGTAATTGTCAGTTGAAATTGATAAAATTATAAAGCGTTTGATGGAATAATTTGGAGTGTTTCTGTTTTTTTTTCTTTGAAATTGTTGACAACACGTGGAACACTTACCTAAAGTAAATAATGCACGCTGATATAATGACGTCGGAATGGCCGAGTGGGTAAGGCGATAGCCTTTTAATACGGATTTCCAGGGTTCGAATCCCGGTAGTACCGTTTGTTTTTCATTGCTTTTTTTATCTTAATACTTTTCCAGTGATTATACTTGAGCTGTTTAATTCCGATGCTTAATTCTGTCAAGTTAAGACATTTAATGGCATTCCGATACTGCAAAAAAATGAGAAAATCTGTGAACAAGTCCCTTTAAATGGGTACGTGTACACATATACACGTTTTCGAAGTAATTATTGTCAACGTCTAGAATAAAGAACCACACATTACAGTGTGAGTATAATAATTCTTTGGATTACCGTATATTGCAACTTGTGCCTTTTCATATAATCGATAGATTAATGAGATCATAACGTGAAAACATCCATTTTTTACTAAGGAAATCCGTATATTTTTTCATTTAAATTAGAATGATACATATTGAGAATAACTTATGTTCAGAAATGTGTATTAAGATAGAAATTAAAAACTAAAATATGTTTCTGCCCAGCAAAATATTATAGCACATGTATATACAGCGTATCGATATACATGTATATATTTTTATATTGTACATGAAATAGTGTTGTTGATGTTGACTCTTTTGTTATATAAGACGGATTTTCATTTGTAGTTATTAAATACCGTACTATAAATAGTAACACATTTGTGCAGGGAACAAAAATCAATAACCTTTAGCTATCGTGCCAATACTGATAGTTCCGGTTATGCACACGAGTGCAAAATAACTCGCCAAAATCCCCCTGCGTGTAACGACGCAATATCTCATATGATAATAGAATCCCAAAATTTTCATAGCATTTTTAACAATGATTATAGTGACGTCACATTTATGTTGTGTACACATTGAACAGTGGCGTCACTTAATAACCCCTTCCGGCTCGACGTTGCCTTTTAATGAGTTCTTAGTATTAACGAACACCGAAATAAATCTATAAAATCAGACAGCCTCTCTTTAAAGGCAATACCAAATAATTATATTGTTCACTAGAAGAACCGTGTAGAAATACAGTGTGAGTACTGCTGTTGATCAACATCAGACTGCTACTTTACTGGCGCAGTGCATCCGCCACTTGCCTAAATCCGCCACACCATCCGAATAAGCGTTTTTCTTACCGGCGATTTCTATTTTGTTGATCTTGATCAATCAGGTACTTTCCCTTAACAACGCTGACGAGTTTTCATCTTGGTTTGTGCACAAATAATATGTAATTCAATTATTTTGTACATAACCCCAAAATGCAAACAAACGGCATGCGGGGAATCTATTTCATACTGCGCATGCGCAATTTTGAGGCCCCTTATGGTGTCCATGATAAAATTAAATTATCGTGCTTTAATATTATGTCCATGTGAGCATTTGCAGCATAAAAATAACCATTATTCATTGGCATTACAAACAATAAAATGCTTAAAAAAACTGCTTTTCAAGAGCGCAAATGTCTCGCTACTAAAAACCCTCATTATTTGTCCCACGTGCACGCAGGGCCTTAGTTTCAGAGCTACTTTAAAAAAAAAATAAGTATTTGAAAAAATTGAAACGTTGTATAAACAACAGACACCGAGCTGCTTAATATAGAAAATTAAATAAGAACACTAGCGCTCTAGTCACATGTGGAATCAGCATGTCACGGGTCCTAATTTACGATTTTCACCAAGCAACTTCGGATCACCGTGTTTTATTTTAAACAGTTACTAGAAAATGAACCTTAAATAAACAAAAGTGGGAGTTTTGTCAATAGAAGTCAACAGAAGTTGCTTTGAAAACAGAATTCATCAAAGAATATTATTTTCGAACAATTTGAACATTTTAAAGAGGGGTGGCGGATTTAGGAACTCCCACGCTCATTTTTTACACTGTTTAGGCCTTCAATCGCAATAAAAAAAATCATTTGCCAAGTATTTGAAATGTAATCAACACCCGCAAGCAAATGCACATTAAACCTAACTTGATTTATGTGAATTTGTATGTCAATCGGTTAACAACTTTTGAAACTATCGTAAAAATACCCCCAAAATGTGGCGGATTTAGGCACTGCGCCAGTAGACTCGTCACTCTTGTTGATGAAATGAGAGACTTGCACTCTGGTTAGGAAAAACTTCCGACCGCCAGTTTAACGAAAGGATTCTGGCTAACGCTCTCGCTAGCTTACTAACTCGTCGTTCGCATGAGACGTTAAACCGAAGTGCAGTGTACTAGGTGCTTCACACCGGGCACTAAAAGACCCAGCGTCGCCTCTGGAACGGGCGTCATCTGTATCTTGCACTATCCCCCGTAATCCAACTTACAAGTGATATTTTAGGGTGTGTGGGGGGGGGGGGGGCGATGGCCATATGGGATCGAGAGAATCCCGGTGCATCCTATAAAATGTGCTACACGCACTCTACTGTTGCAGATACATGTTCTTACCTGTAGTTTAGGGTTACCTGAAATAGTAGGTTGTGTCCACTAGGTGTCGCTTCTCGACTAACGTTAGACGAACACTGTGACGTTAATACACTGGTTCTATGAAACGGAAGATTGCGGTATTTTTTGTAACGTTTTTGATGTTAGTGGATTGTAGCCTGCTATTTTTAACACACCAGTCAACACACGTCCGGTCAGAAAACGCCGTGAAATGCAGCGCTATTAATTATCATTTGTTCCCGAAGGACCTAAGGCAATGTAACACTTATGCCTTATTTAAATGGACATTGTAGTCATATTGATTGAGTTTACAATATTTCTGTAACTGGTACAGGCATGCAGATCTTTTAAAATGAAATAATGATCGCGAAAACATATGTCGCAACTTATAGTTCATTGTTTTCCTACAATGCCCTATTGTTGGAGATCCTCAGAACAAAGCGCGTGCATTTTACTGAATATTTGTCAGGAACTATTTTCAAAACAAGGTTTCCGCCATAATTTGTTGCAGAATAACCTAAGGAGTATAGTTGATTTAGTCCCTTGTCTATGGAAAACTAGCCGCCTTTCGTGTTACAATTACTGAATTAGACATAACCATCACCCTAAAAATCCCTTGTTGATACCTGACGTAAAACTAGCATAACAAGGTAGGCCCTGTGCCAATATTGTCTTTAAGCCACATTTTGTATCGACAATATTGGCAGGGCCAAACTGCCGGAAGACCATTTCTGTGGTGGAAATTGTTCATTATATGTCTATAGAGTAGCAACAGGATTTTGATTGCTACTAGTAGCAATTGCAAATGAGTATTAATCCTGAGAAAATTGCCTTAAAATGTACATATGTGTAGGAAGACATTATTCCACTATAAGTGTTGTTTATAGGGCCAATTCCCCTGCTGAAACAATATATATTTTCCCCCTATATTTACGTTAAAATTCCCTCAGAATGTAAGCTGTATTTTGAAGAAAAAAAACTTGACGAAAATCTGACAAAAATTGACTAAGATAGAGGTATGTTTGTAAAAAAATCCCTGTAATTTTTTTTATCAAATCAAGTTTTTGCATAATGTAAGTTATCATTTGTAGCAAAACAATTTATTAATGTTTAATAACAACGTGGAATATAAAAATGTAATAATGCTTTTCTACAAAAACAATTCCCCTTTTTCTGTAAAATTCCATGTCTGAAGGGCCCCGCCACCTTTCCCCCAAAGGCAAAAAAAAACATTTTCAGGTAATGAAATGTATGGTATTTCTAGAGCATATTTTGAGTTAATTTTATGTCGTTTCTAATAAAAGAAACAAAACTAAAGCCAACTGTAACATTAATTTGAAATATTCAGCAAACTTACAGTGGTTTCATTAAGTTTTTGAGTAGAATGGTACTTCTTAAAAGCAGGCAGGGGGTTTGGGGGTCCTCCTTTACATACAAACCTCTACAGCAAACCAAAATAGTCTGTTATAAGGTAGATATAGCTGGGTGATTTACCCGGCTGCTGGGTCTTAATGAAATCCCTGAATTTATAAAAATGTAAACTATTGACTTCCACCACGTAAAATGCCTTTAACGATTAGACATTACAATGGATTTTGAAAGATATTTAGACATTACCGTTAAAAAAACAGTTAAAGGGAAAATAAATTGTTATATACATTATTAATATTATAAGTTTAAGTCTGTTATATTAGAAAATCCTCCAAAAATATGCAGTTAACCAACTGGGCCCATATCCACAAAGCTCCTTAGTGAAAACTTAAGTAAATTTCTTAAAATCATAAAAGTCCTTAAGTCTGTGGCTATTTCATCTAAAGTGTATTTTGTATCAAACGGTTTTATTCCGGTTAAGAATCAACAGATGCTTCTAATTTTACCATATTTAAAATATAAAATAATGATTTTCACATAGAAAATGGTATTTGAAATTTTGACTTAAGTAGATAATATGTGAAGATTTTCCTAAGGAGCTTTGTGGATATGGGCCCTGGGCTCATTACTGTTTTAATCCCGTTGCCCAGCTACATAAAGTCGCCTTGGCAACTTAGCTAGTGTAAATGAATATCTGTGATCTCAAGCCTTTTTCTGACCTTTTCGGGAAAAAGTACCTTGGTTCAATTGGGACATTCACGACGTAAAATTTTCAAAATTGGGGAAAATTCGTATCGCTAAATCGTAAGTATAATGTTGAAATTTACAATAAATTTAAATCAATAAATAAGAAATTAACAGCACTAATAATTCGAATTTAACTCTAAATTGTGATAAATACCTAAGCAAGCTATGCAACCAAGTTTGTAATCCTATGCATGTCTCATTTCCTATAAGTTTGTGTATATTTCTAAAAAAGCATCACCAAATCTGACCAGCTTCACCTAAATAAAATTGTAGGATCTACTGTCTACATGATTTAGTTTTAATGATGTGTTAATAAAGATTGTGTAGTGCCTACACTACGTAGGTCGTGAAAATATGTGATAACTTGAAAATAAATCTTTGCCTCCTTATATTTAAATCCTTCCTTTAACAGACACATCCACCCACTTTTGTAAATAACAAAATATTTGCCCATAATTTGTGTTAAATTTCATCATGATAGAGGACAAACAAATCGTTTTATTACACAGCTATTAGAGTGTTCTCCCCCTGTAAACAATGTCAGCGATAAAATTAGACAATATCCAAATGCAAAGCCAGAGAGGAAAAATACGCTGTAAAGTATTGAAAAATCGTATTTTCACTTTCATTTTGGAAAAAAAAATACAGATTTTTTACAATTGGGAATTTTAAGGTCAGAAATGGGAAAAAATTATGCATATTTGGCATTGGGAACGGGTCCGACTATCGTAGTAGAACAAAGCCTGGATCTGGTCTAAAAAAGTCCAAATTTCCTGGTTGTTGGAATGGAGTCACAATTATTTTTCTTGTCGCCAAGGAGTCAGAATTACGATTCATGACATATCACCAATTTTTTTTGGATTTTCGAGACGTGAAGTCTTGCATTTTGAAAAAAAGTAAGAAAGAAAATAAATTAATAAACAACTTAAACTGTTTAATGGTTGAATTTGGTATTTTAACAGAGCAACCGATAAATATCAAGATTTCCTTAATGAAAAAATGTTGTCTTAAAGCGGCAGTCCAGAAATATGTTAATAAAACAGTGTTTACGAAAACATTTTGGACTACGCTGGACAATTTGTCTGACGTATTTCTATGCTACGCAGGACATTTTTCAGCCACGCAGGACATTTATTAAAATACAAGAATATTGCAAAAATAATAACAAAAACCTTCCTTTTCAAACCTATTTAATATTTCAAGGTTCTAATATAACATATAACGCCTGGTCAATGCACATAATCACAAACCAACTGTTTGAATATAGCCATAAACCAACTGTTTGAAAATAGCCACATACACGTCCAATTAATAATGTCAGACATTCTTGAGATTTTTTAGATTGCAAATAAAAAGCAAAATTGTCTGAATATCGATAAACAAATTTTTAATGCAGTCTGACTCATACCATAATTGCCATTTAAATTTTTGAAACCTGAAATACTTAATAGTGGCACGTAACCTTCAATGTCAAATGTTGTTTTCAATAAAGTATTTTCCAATAAAATATTTGTCATTAGAACCATTATAAAACATAACAGATACAAATATTCAGTTCAATTTTCATACCAAATTCATCGATTTCTTACCTGGTTTAGAATAATACGCGACATTTTCTGACTAGGACGCTGCCATTTTGACAGGGGGACAAATTGTTATGTATAAGATTTAAGTGTAATATGAAATCCGCCATTTTCATTTAAATTACATCATTAATGAGAATTGTATTCCATTTAATATTTAAGAGAATATTGACTTATTCTAATTTTCGTTTATTTCGTTTTATGTGAGGCTACTCCCTCAAATAAGTCGAATCGGTCACAGAATCAAACGGGCTTTACGATTTTCAGTTTGTCTTATGACGTCAATTTCCGTATCAATTGTACAATGAAGCATAGCGGAATATACCGACTAGTTACGATTACATGACAAACAGTACGGTGCGAGATTAGACTTGTCGATCGCCGCTCATGCGCATAAGACATTCAAGATTAAAATTAAAGTGTCATAAAATTCCTGATTATCAGAAAACACGAGAAAATAAAATAAAAAAGGATTATTAAACGTTTGGAATTTATTCTGGAAGGCTTCAAATTAGGCCGGACAAATCTGTCCGCCGTAGATTCAAGAAACGGCGGACAATTTGAAAATGTACCGGCAATGTCCGACGTGTCCGACGTATTTCGTAAACACTGATAAAATAACACTTTGCTGAAATAGTTTCTAATTGGTATCTTACCGATATAAAAACAAACAAAACACATTGAAATAAGTAACATAACGTTATCGTAAAATTATCTGTACACGATAGCTGGTGATGCCTCTGGAGTAAATCAGCATGTGCATTAGTGTATATTCCTTTCGTACCAATCGTTTTCGGACACAGACATTATAACATGCCTTTATTAAATAAGAAACCGTTTTCAGCGGAATAAACGCCATTACTGTCATTAGAACTAATGCCAATTTAAGATGCATTGAATTCTTTTCTATGGACTACGACTTAAAATGTTTTTGAGACCTTGAAAAAGCTGTCAAACAGTTGAACCAAGGCCCTATTCACAAAGCACCTAAGGGAAATCTTAACTTAAGTTGTACTTAAGGGAAAATTGCAGATAAAATGTGAAATCCAATGATTTCTGTACAAAGAAAGCTGCAATACTAAACATATAAGCAATATTTACAAGTTTACAACATTTTAATGTTAAAAGTCCTATACATGAAACAGCCAGAGACTTAAGGAATTTTTTGAATTTAAGGAATTTACTTAAGTTTTCCCTAAGGAGCTTTGTAAATACGGGCCAGATTCTTAATAAATGCTGATACGACTTAAGTTTGCATAGTATGTCTGCAGCGATATAAATGTACACTAGCCCAGTCAACAATGGCGAGTTGTGTTGCTGCTGTGCAACTGGATTCAACCAGTTGGCCAACTGTGTGCCATAAACACCCAGCCAAAAGTCAAGCAGTTTAATTACATATTTATACAGACTTTGGAATCCTGAACAAACAAACGGCTGTAAAATGTTTGGTTTCAGTAATGTGAATCAAACATTGCTAAACTGAGCTAAAAACTGTAAGTTCTAATGCAGTTAAGTGGCTCATGACTTCAAGGCTGGGCCGGCTAGCTCAGTTGGTAGAGCGCTGGACTACAAATCTGAGGATCGCGAGTTCGATTCCCAGCCAGGCCACATAACTTGTGTGGGGATTGGTCATGAAATTATTTTTACCACCATTCTCCCCCTACCTCTGATTCAAGTAGGGCAGTTGTCAGTTACTGGCATAAGTATGTGCACTCAGTACTGGTAAACCAGTAACCCAGGAAAAGTGTGAGTAGGTTAACTGGCCGCCGTTACATGACTGAAATACTGTTGAATACGGCGAAAAATCCAAACAAACAAAAACTTCAAGGCTGGGGTCTTTATTTTTCTGATTCACGAACCCAGTTGGCCCATAACCCCCAGTGTTTTTTTTAAGGCCAATTTGAGGCCGAAATTCGGCCCCATTCCCCTGCTTAAAAAGTATATATTTTTCCCCTATATTTACCATAAATTTCCCCTCAGAATGTAAGCTTTATTTTTTTTTTAAATCACCAAAAATAAAAATAAAAATCAGACTAAAGTTGACTAAGATAGAGGAATTTTAGTAAACAATCCCAACAATTTTTCATCAAACCAAGTTAGTGCATAATGTAAGTTATCATTTGTAGCAAAACAATTAATAAATTTAGGTTTTACAACAAAGTAGAATATAAACATATAATAATGCTATTCTTAAAAAAACAACATTTTGCTGTAAAATTTCCCATGTGAAGGGCCCCGCCACATTTCCCACAAAGGTGAAAAAAAAACACTGACCCCAGAAATTGTGTATATCCCTGTGTCCATCCGAACAATAGCTTTTTTTTTACAGTCCAAAGTTTTTAAAATAGGACACAGGAAATATACTCAGTTCTTTTTCAGATGACCACCAATAGCACAAATCACGCAGCGACGTCGAACGCGGAGAAAGATGAAAAAAGCCCGGAAGAACTGGAGTGGGAGTCCAGAATACGACTAACTCCACAGTTTAATGTACGAGTTATGGGCCTTACGGGTCTCTCATTCCATTATTTAAAATATGTATGTATTATTAAATGCTAACTGAAGTAAAAAATGTATGTATTATTAAATGCTAACTGAAGTAAAAATGCAAGGGTGTGGTAAAAGGTTTCTTATTTCATTACTTAAATATGATATGTATGTATTATTAAATGTTATCTGAAGTAAAAATGCAGGGGTGTGGAAACAGTTTTCTTATTTCATTACTTAAATATGATATGTATGTATTATTAAATGTTAACTGAAGTAAAAATGGAGGGGTGTGGAAAAAGTTCTCTCATTTCATTACTTAAATATGTATGTATTATTAAATGTTAAATGAAGTAAAAATGCAGGGGTGTGGAAAAAGTTCTCTCATTTCATTACTTAAATATGATATGTATGTATTATTAAATGTTAACTGAAGTAAAAATACAGGGGTGTAGAAAAAGTTCTCTCATTTCATTACTTAAATATGATATGTATGTATTATTAAATGCTAACTGAAGTAAAAATGCAGGGGTGTGGAAACAGTTTTCTTATTTCATTACTTAAATATGATATGTATGTATTATTAAATGTTAACTGAAGTAAAAATGCAGGGGTGTGGAAAAAGTTCTCTCATTTCATTACTTAAATATGTATGTATTATTAAATGTTAAATGAAGTAAAAATGCAGGGGTGTGGAAAAAGTTCTCTCATTTCATTACTTAAATATGATATGTATGTATTATTAAATGTTAACTGAAGTAAAAATATAGGGGTGTAGAAAAAGTTCTCTCATTTCAATACTTAAATATGATATGTATGTATTATTAAATGCTAACTGAAGTAAAAATTCAGGGGTGTGGAAACAGTTTTCTTATTTCATTACTTAAATATGATATGTATGTATTATTAAATGTTAACTGAAGTAAAAATGCAGGGGTGTGGAAAAAGTTCTCTCATTTCATTACTTAAATATGTATGTATTATTAAATGTTAAATGAAGTAAAAATGCAGGGGTGTGGAAAAAGTTCTCTCATTTCATTACTTAAATATGATATGTATGTATTATTAAATGTTAACTGAAGTAAAAATACAGGGGTGTAGAAAAAGTTCTCTCATTTCATTACTTAAATATGATATGTATGTATTATTAAATGCTAACTGAAGTAAAAATGCAGGGGTGTGGAAAAAGTTCTCTCATTTCATTACTTAAATATGTATGTATTATTAAATGTTAACTGAAGTAAAAATACAGGGGTGTGGAAAAAGTTCTCTCATTTCATTACTTAAATATGATATGTATGTATTATTAAATGTTAACTGAAGTAAAAATACAGGGGTGTGGAAAAAGTTCTCTCATTTCATTACTTAAATATGATATGTATGTATTATTAAATGTTAACTGAAGTAAAAATACAGGGGTGTAGAAAACGTTCTCTCATTTCATTACTTAAATATGATATGTATGTATTATTAAATGCTAACTGAAGTAAAAATGCAGGGGTGTGGAAAAAGTTCTCATTTCATTATTTAAAATATGATGTTTATGTATTATTAAATGCTAACTGAAGTAAAAATGCAGGGGTGTGGAAAAACAAACACAAAAAACTTGTCTTTGGACAAGTTAAATGCAAAAATCTATGTATCCGTAAGTCACTTGTCTATGTATCCGTAAGTCACTTGTCTATGTATCCGTAAGTCACTTGTCTATGTATCCGTAAGTCACTTGTCTATGTATCCGTAAGTCACTTGTCTATGTATCCGTAAGTCACTTGTCTATGTATCCGTAAGTCACTTGTCTATGTATCCGTAAGTCACTTGTCTATGTATCCGTAAGTCACTTGTCTATGTATCCGTAAGTCACTTGTCTATGTATCCGTAAGTCACTTGTCTATGTATCCGTAAGTCACTTGTCTATGTATCCGTAAGTCACTTGCCTATGTATCCGTAAGTCACTTGTCCAAATAAAATCATAGTTTTTACTCAAGGATTTCCTAATATATTTTGTCATTAAATAATAAATAAAACACATTTGTTATTCAAATATATAAGTATAAAATAATAATCAACTTCCAACTTTTACATAATTTGCACACTTTGAAATTTTACTTGACAGAGAAAGTTGACTTGTCTGACAGTAAGATTTACTGCGTCGGACAATTCGGGCATAAGATTTCCACAACCCTGAAAGATGGCTTGAAGGGGAGATAAGTGTCCAAATATTTATGTACACTGCAGACACTATGTAGCAATTTTGCTGGTATTATGACAATAATTGTCGGGAAGATCACATTTCAGTTTGGAAATATCAAGGATTTAAGAATTTCAGTGACTACCATGTATACACATTTTAATCCAGGGATTTCAGTTGATTTTGAAAGCCAAAAGTCAAATGACCCCTGGCATGAAATTTTGAGGAGTCAAAACGAAAATTTCTGGGGTCAAAATACTGATGCCTCTGGAATTTTGTTTCGGCATATTTGTTAAATGCTCTGATCGTAATTTGTGTTAATAAAGGTTTAGATCTATAAAAAGAGTCACAAAGGAAACACGATCATTATGAAAAATATATGAGGCGCGTATTTGGAAAAACGGTCTTAATGCAACTGTGTAAAGTGTTCAGTCTGCGCGAAATGCTTTTGAAAGTACAGGCCATTCTTCGGGCTTGTGGGTTAAGAAATTTCATAGGCCCGAATGAAAATCTACAGGCCCGAAGCAGTTTTGAAAAATTTATTCATAAAACAACGGATTAACATGTTTTATGTTCATTTAGACAACAATCATTTCAATTTGAATGTGTCCTGTATTTCAATAGACAGAACACTTCGTCTTCAGTCATTTCCATATCTTCCGATTCATCCTCAGAAGACTCGTCAATGCTCTTTCCCTGAAATTGTGTATAATAAATTAATGTACAGTACACACTATCTTATTCTATACATTACAGTACTGTTTATTAATGGACGATTCACTAAAAATTTTCTGAAATAATGCCATTGTTGACCGTCCTCACATACATATTTTCCATGTCGTCACCCAAAAAATCTGTGGAGCCATCTATTGTAAAACTACAAAATGTAGCATCGTGCATTTTCTTCAATGAATTGCTCTTTACAACAGAAGAAATTGATTCCGCAAATGCGGCGACAGCATGGTCATTCCTGTATGTGTCACCCACAGGCAACCCCTTGGCCTCATCTAAGTCACAGATCATTTTGTAAGTTTTAAAACTTAGGTTGTGTTTGGCTAGAGCATGGGCCGTTCTGAATTTTACAACAAGGCTGTCATATTGACTTTTAAGTAATAATTTCAAACAGTCTGCTGCCTTGCTCTGTGCCAATGGCTTGCTGCTCGCGGTAATATATTCTGTGGCCCGCTGGTGAATTTTACTGTTGTTGTGCTGGCTTAAAGCTTCATGTTTCAAATTATCGGTACCCTTTACAAATGAAATTTCTGAAATGGCGCCGGTCTGTTTTGTTTTGCTACAGAAACTTTGACAAGTGTCACAAGTCATTATTTTGTCTTGCTCACTGTACCTTAACCAAGCGAATTCCGTTAACCATTTTGGCAGAAACTCTCTTTTACGGTTTTTTTCATAGTCAGCTGGTGTTTGCGTTTTACATTTATTTTTTACTCCAGGTTTGGCACCCGCAATGTACTTCAAGTTCAACATTTTGACATTGCTAATGTAAACAATGGACTGCTACTCAGTTTGTTTTTCCAAAAATACGATCGAAAAATGAAAACGATAAACCAGTCAAATCATGAACTTGTAAGGGTTAAACCCGGTACACGGAGCATTTAACAGTTGAAGAAGATCCTAAATATTTACATGACATTTTTAATAGATTTCAAACCGATATGATAAGTTCTTGTCGTTAATAAAACAATATATATATTATATTTGTATATACCTACTACAATTCTGTTTCAAATAAGGTGATGAATGCATACCGTTAGACAAGAGGACGCCTAAAAAAAACACCGGGAAATTGGCTCCGGACAATAGACGCATGGTTGATGTTAACATGTATATAACACGTAGAAAGGTCGCGCATGCGTTATATCGTAGTACACTTTTCTAAACAGAAACCAGAGTACTGTGAAGTGTTTACGTGAATTAAAACGTTGTTTTTTTTTTCAAACATACTTTTTTTTTAATTTACAAAACGTACACGCCCGTCGGGCGTTCAGCATCGAATATTTTACACGCCCGATACGATTTCTATACACCACGGGCGTCGGGCCTGTGGCATTTCGCGCAGACTGAGTGTTGTCCTGGATTAGCCTGTGCAGTCTGCACAGGCTAATCCAGGACCGCACTTTCCGCTTTTATGGTATTTTCTGTTTGAAGGAAGACTCTTCTAAACATCAATCCACTGTACGCAGGAAGTGCCATCCCAGATTAGCCTGTGCGGACTGCACAGGTTAATCCGGTATGACACTTTACGCACATGCATTAAGTCCGGTTTTCCCACAACATGCCTCATATTATTTTGTTGTGCTTTCGAAGTTGGCAATTGGAAAACAAGTGCATCAAAATGATGCAAGGTAGATTATTGGCGCGAGTCAAAAATGAGTAAATTGAAATTTGCTTGGATCAAAAATCAGGAATCTGCATCTATTTAAATTGAAATTTATTCAGATTGCATAATCTTCTCATTTCAGCAACTGATCCAGTCTAATCTTTTCATTTCAGCAACTGATCCAAGCAAATCTTCTCATTTCAGCAACTGATCCAAGCAAATCTTCTCATTTCAGCAACTGATCCAGTCTAATCTTCTCATTTGAGCAACTGATCCAAGCAAATCTTCCCATTTCAGCAACTGATCCAAGCAAATCTTCTCATTTCAGCAACTGATCCAGACTAATCTTCTCATTTCAGCAACTGATCCAGGCTAATCTTGAGGCAGATGTTATCTTCGAGATGTTCAAGCTGATCGAACGTGGAATGTTCGCATTTGAAGACGTCGATGAAATCGTCCGGAAGACTATCACCCGATTCACCAGAAAGCAAGGGATTCAGTTCTTCAAGGTGCAGTGACTGGCAAAGGATTTGTTCATATGAGATAATTTCTCATCTCCACAAAAATCTATGGGCTTTTGTAAAAAATCTATGGGATTTCCTAAGATTTTGATGGGATTTACAGCAAGTACATTTTGTGAACGTCTGTTTCAATCGTGCAATATACACGACGCTGCAACTCGGGCTTCAAGGTGTAATGAGCCTGTGTTGATATTTTTTTTAGACCGTCAAATTAATTTTACGGATAAATTCTTACCGCATGTGAAAAAAACTGCGTCAGGTCAAGTACTGGGTTTTATATGGCAGCCTTTTTCGATTCATACTCAAAATGTTCGGTGCGACGTAAAATCGCATCGGTGAACATTTCTTTGGGATTTTTCTCAATTTTATATGCAAATATCGCATTTCGCATGGGTTTCCCAGTCACTGAAGGGGACAAACTCTAGGCCTTTTTCACCACATCTCACGGGGTCGAAATATCGGCCCTGTTTCCAGTTGCTGATTTGGGTATTTTTCTCAACTAAAAAAAATGTCCCAGTTGATATTAAAAACACGCATACAGCAAAACAACATCAAATAAGCTGTTTCCATTAACCATTAACATCTTTTTTATGATCAGGCAAAAAAAATAAATGTGTGTATCGGGCAATGGTCTAAAAAAAGTTAGGTAGTGTCGGTATTAAACTGTTGTTTTTTTTAAAGACACATTTCTCTCAAAAAAAATTGAAAGTTATTTAAAGTCGGACGAATACGAATTTCACAGAAAACAATCGTTACTTAAAACTTTAGGGTCGGGTCTTTTTCGCTACGTAGGGTTGGGTTGCCCGAAACACAAAAAATGATATTTTTTTGGCCTTAGCAACTGTGGACTTTTACAGGTTCCTGTCAAAGAAGGTAAAATATCACTGCTTGCGAAGAATGGTCCTAGTTGGATTTACAAATAATTGTCGATTTAGAGTTGTTTATCGGCTACTAAACAACGATTTGGATTACTGATGCGAAGGAATTAAACCACGAGTCGAGATATACCACATCAGAGCGATAAATCGTGTTGTTCGTTTGCTGATAAACAATAGTTATGCGAAAATTATTTTGATTCTAACATGACCACATTTTCTACAATTTCAATCCGAACTATATTGTACAGTTTTGGAACTTTTTTTCGGGTTGTTTATTGGCAGTTTAGCAATGCTGACAGTGTTTTGTTAGGGCCAATACGGCCCCATTTCCCTGCTGAAAAAGTATATATTTTTCCCCTCAATTTACCTTAAAATTCACCTCAGAATATTGTAAGCTTTCTTTTGAAAAAAAATTCAAGTGAATGCCTTATTAGTATAGTCCCTGGAGAAATTTGTGTGCATTTTTTGTCCAGGAAGTTTCTTTGCATATTCGTGTAGGGGAGTGCCCAAATTTTAATTTTAGCGAGGGTGGACAGTTGGCATACTGCAGGTTACCATGGAAACCAAGATGGCGTCCAAAAGAAGTGCTAGTTTCTGAAGAAACACCTCGTCTTATTGTTACTGTTATAAATATTTAACACCAATATTTTGATTTTTAAATGTTAATGAGATAGAGGAGTTTTCGTAAACAATCCCAGCAATTTTTCATCAAACCAAGTTAATCCAAGTTATCATTTGAAGCAAAACAATTCATTTATGTTTTATATCAAACTTTTCTAAAAACAATCCCCTTTTGGCGTAAATTCCCCATCTGAAGGGCCCCGCCACCTTTCCCTCAAAGGTGAAAAAACCCACTGTATGAATAGTGTTCATTGTCTATAGAAAACTCTATGTGTGACATCGTGTACAAATGTAATATTTCATATATTTTGCAGGTTTTGGGAATGAAGGATTTTTCACACATAATGAGGAAGAGCCACTACATTGTGTCCCAGATGAAAATCTTCAAGTAAGTGATTTATTAACTAATTTCAATTGATGCAATCAGAGTCCTGCATTGTCATGCAAGCAAGTTTGTGATAATTGCAAGTTGGTGATGAGAAATGACTGCTAGTTAGTGATAATTGCAAGTTGGTGATGAGAAATGACTGCTAGTTAGTGATAATTGCAAGTTGGTGATGAGAAATGACTGCTAGTTAGTGATAATTGCAAGTTGGTGATGAGAAATTACTGCTAGTTAGTGATAATTGCAAGTTGGTGATGAGAAATGACTGCTAGTTAGTGATAATTGCAAGTGTGTTGTAATTGTAAGTTGGCAATAATTGCAAGTTTGTTCTTATTGCAGGTTAGTGATGATTTGAAGTTGCTGATAAATGCAGGTTGAAATAATTGAAAGTTGGCTATGATTGCAAGTTGGTGATGATTCCAAGTTTGTAATTATTGTATTGCAAGTTGATGATGATATCAAGTTGATGATGACTACAAGTTGATGATGATTGCACATTGGCAAATGCAAATTGTCAATGCTTGCAGGGTAATTTTGCTTGCAAGTTGATGATGATTGCACATTGGCAAATGCAAATTGTCAATGCTTGCAGGGTAATTTTGCTTGCAAGTTGATGATAATTGCACATTGGCAAATGCAAATTGTCAATGCTTGCAAGGTAATTTTGCTTGCAAGTTGATGATGATTGCACATTGGCAAATGCAAATTGTCAATGCTTGCAAGGTAATTTTGCTTGCAAGTTGATGATGATCGCACATTGACAAATGCAAATTGTCAATGCTTGCAAGGTAATTTTGCTTGCAAGTTGATGATGATCGCACATTGACAAATGCAAATTGTCAATGCTTGCAAGGTAATTTTGCTTGCAAGTTGATGATGATCGCACATTGACAAATGCAAATTGTCAAGGCTTGCAAGGTAATTTTGCTTGCAAGTTGATGATGATCGCACATTGACAAATGCAAATTGTCAATGCTTGCAAGGTAATTGTGATTGCAAGTTGATGATGATTGCACATTGACAAATGCAAATTGTCAATGCTTGCAAGGTAATTTTGCTTGCAAGTTGATGATGATCGCACATTGACAAATGCAAATTGTCAATGCTTGCAAGGTAATTTTGCTTGCAAGTTGATGATGATCGCACATTGACAAATGCAAATTGTCAATGCTTGCAAGGTAATTTTGCTTGCAAGTTGATGATGATCGCACATTGACAAATGCAAATTGTCAATGCTTGCAAGGTAATTTTGCTTGCAAGTTGATGATGATCGCACATTGACAAATGCAAATTGTCAATGCTTGCAAGGTAATTGTGATTGCAAGTTGATGATGATTGCACATTGACAAATGCAAATTGTCAATGCTTGCAAGGTAATTTTGCTTGCAAGTTGATGATGATCGCACATTGACAAATGCAAATTGTCAATGCTTGCAAGGTAATTGTGATTGCAAGTTGATGATGATTGCACATTGACAAATGCAAATTGTCAATGCTTGCAAGGTAATTGTGATTGCAAGTTGATGATGATTGCACATTGACAAATGCAAATTGTCAATGCTTGCAAGGTAATTGTGATTGCAAGTTTTAGTTATTCATTTCAGCTACTACATTGACCAGCAGGCGACCATTTTCAACGGACCTGATCAAAAGAGAGTCCAGGAGCTGCTGGATAGGACCGGCTACAGCCTGAAAGTCACCACTGGTGGGTGTTGTACCTGTCTTAAGTGAATTTTCCTGTATTGTCCACTGCCCAAATTTCAGTTAAAATTTCCCCTCAACTCATTTTAGATAAAATTTCCCCTGCACTCATTTTAGATAAAATTCCCCTCCACTCATTGAAGTTAAAATTTCCCCTCCACTCATTCAAGATGAAATCCCCCCTCCACTCATTTAAGATATATTCGCTCTCCACACATTTAAGTTAAAATTCCCCTCAACTTATTTCAGATAATATTCCCCCTCCACTCATTTAAGATAAAATTTCCCCTCCACTCATTTAAGATGAAATCCCCCCGCAACTCATTTAAGATAATTTCCTTCTCCTCTAATTTCAGTTATATTTCCTCCTTGACCTAATTATAATTAAAATCTCCCTTCCAGCTTCTGTTAAAATCACCCTTCCCCAATTTCAGCCCCAAATTTCCCTCTAATTAAAGTAAAAATCCCCCTCCCCCCATTTCAGTTTAAGTCCCCTTCTAATACAGTAGTTCCCTTTCAGGCATGAGACAGTATGGCGGACCGCCCCCGGAATGGGACGGGGAATCCCCGGCCCACCGCGAGATCTCCATCAGCAAGATCCCGGACGATTGGTATGAGGACAAACTCGTCCCAGTTCTCGAGAAATTCGGGAAGATCTACGAGATCCGGATAATGATCGACAATATTACTGGACTCACGAGAAACTTCTGTTTTGTGAAATTCTGCGACGAACAAGACAACTTGAAGGCTCTGACGAAAATTGACAGGTGGGGTATTTTGCTAGTTTTTTGGGGCTCTTAAAGGGACCTTTACCATTGAAATCATAAAAATTTACTAAAAACATTTATTAAAGTTAACAAATAGAGGATAAAATATTAGGGACTTATTCACAGATTTTCATATTAAAATAAAACTGTCCATAAATTTGTTATCAGCAAAAACTTATGCGCTGACCAACTTTCATATTATATCAAGAAAAGCACAAAAGCAAAATGTATGCCTCAGTCGGGGCTTAAACCTACTTCCACCAGAGCAGGTGTCCGTCTCAAGGTGTAAAGCATTTATATTATATATCAGTGTTTTTTTAGGGCCGCATTACCCTGCTAAAATAGTATTTATTTTCCCCTATATTTACCTTAAAATTCCCCTCAGAATGTAAGCTTTATTTTGAAAAAAACTTGACCAAAATCAGACACAAATTGACTAAGATAGAGGAATTTTCGTAAACAATCCCAGCAATTTTTTTAGCAAACCACGTTTGTGCATAACAAAGTAGAATATAAAAAATGTTATAATGCTTAAATACAAAAACAATTCCCCTTTTGCCGTAAAGTTCCCCGTTTGAAGGGCCCCGCCACCTTTCCCCAAAAGGTGAAAAAAAAACACTGTATATTAAATGTATAGTCTCACTTGCTTGAACACCAAATTTACATTGTTAAACATAAAGTTTGGGGAATATAAATGTATTATCTAATTTTGAGAGAAAATGATTGTAATATTATTTTTTTGAGGGGGGAGGGGTGAATTGTTTGGCAAGGGTAAACAGTTGATTTTTGTCATAAAATAATAAACTACGAACATTCTTAGGCTAATCTTAGTCGTAAACTTAAAGGGACAATGTCATCGAAAAGAGCCTCAATGGGGCAATGTCTTAAACAAATCTGAAATTTAGATATTAAACTGGCATATAATAACGGTTAATACAGTGTATATGTAATGGGAAAAGAGTGTACGCATTCTGAGATAAAAATCAGTTTATAATATGGGTCGTGTTTGTTTGGCCCTTTTCCTGTTTATATTGTGACGTCAGAATTGTGAGCATTTCGTATAACCATAGTCTACACATGACTCCTTACCAAACATGATGGCGCAGTTGGTTAAAGCGCTGTCTTCTGTGATTACTTCGAATTGCTCTTAAGTCGAGAGTTCGATACCCGCTTGGGGTTTTATTTTTTGGGGACATTTTTGCTAATTTGTTTCTATCAAATATCTTGTTGTGTTTTATATTATTTTTTATTTATTTAATGCGCATGTCTTAGTAAAGCGCATTTCTATGAAATAATATATAGTTTATAGTTCAATACTAAGCAAATTTTTCGATGACATAGCCCCTTTAAATATTAGTCAATGAAAATCAAAGTCCATGTGTAACACGCATTTTCATGGGTCTGTGTTTGAAAATGAGACTCAGTTTGAGTTTGTCATAGCGCCTGATCTTATACATATGTTTTTGCTTAGATACAGCGGCTGTTTTTAATTATGTATGTGTTTCTATTTTTAGTATGTGGATACCGATAGAACAAGACGACAAAAACAAGTATGAATATTTAAAAACAAACTGCATTTGAAATTCAGATGCATTTTGATTATTTTGTTTTGGTCATTTCTCATGTATTTTCTGCCGATTTGGGGTAGTCAGAAAATAAACAGAAGTAACAATATTTTTAATTTGAGATATGTAATATATTTTACCCTATGCTAGGGTATAACTTCAGATAATTGAAATACTCTGGTAAATTTAGCAAAAATCTTAATAACCTAAACTAAACTTTAAAATTTCCACTTTGGGTTGACCTCGGTGTCTTTCAAGATCATTGGGAGACCTACCGTAGTTACTCTATATTTTGGGACACTTAAAAGTAATTATGGCCCCCTTTGAAGAAGTGGGGGTATCTTGCTTTACACCTGTCGGTCGGTATGTCGGTCGGATGGTCGGTCTGTCTGTAGACCATTTCGTTTCCGCACGATATCTAGAGAACACTTTGACCTACGATCATGAAAGTTGGTATTCTGGTTACTTGGGAGGAAAGGAAGACGCCTATACATTTTGAGGTCAAAGGTCAAGGTCACCGTTACTAAAAATTGAAAAACGGTTTCCGCTCAATAACTTCAGGACGCATCGAGATATTTAATGAAACTTTATACATAGATACCTTATATCCAGACCTCGCTTGGAATTGCATATGGGGTGGGTGGGGTCAAGGTCACCATTACTAAAAATAGAATAACGGTTTCCGCTCAATAACTTGAGAACGCATAGAGATATTTTAATGAAACTTCATACATAGATACCTTATATTGAGACCTCGCTTGGGATTGCATATGGGGTGGGTGGGGTCAAGGTCATTCTTACTAAAAATAGAAAAACGTTTTCCGGTCAATAACTTTAGAATCCATAAAGATATTTTAATGAAACTTCATACGTAGATACCATATATTAGGGAAAGATCTAGGGCGAAATAGCAGGGTGCTGCACCATGCTCCTTTTGGTTCCCCCCTGCTGCCCCTCTGGGCTTGCCAACACAGAAATGTTGAATATCTTTTGAAATTAAATACCTTTTGCCAATTAAGACGCCGCCATCGACACCGGAGGCAGTAGGATGGTGTGGGCCGGGTAGGCCATCGATGGGTCTCTATAGTAACCATACTTTCAATGACAAATGAAAGGACTATGCTTAAAAACCTTGATTAGAAGCATAAGACTCAGGAAAACTCTGGATATTTTAAATTATTAGAAAATGTCAACAAACTTGTCCGTCTTTCCACCCTGCTCCTTTTTAGCAGCGCCCTGTACCTTTTTTGATCCTAGATCTTTCCGTAATATATCGAGACCTCTCTTGGGATTTCATATGGGGTGGCTGGGGGTCAAGGTCACCATTACTAAAAATAGAAAAAACAGTTTCCGCTCAATAACTTGAGAATGCATCGAGATATTTTAATGAAACTTCATACATAGATACCATATATCGAGACATCAATTGGGCCTTGCATATTAAAAAAGTTTCTTAACAATTGCACATATTCACAACTTGGCTACAAGTCGGGGGGCATACATATTTTACAAACATCTCTTGTTATTTTTTGCTGTCCCGATTTTTAGAAGCAGAAAAAAAAATTCCCCAATATTTAGAATCTTCAATTGAGGTACAAAACCATTATTCGTAAGGTTCAATTTCATAATGGGTGTGTACATTGATCCCTATAAAACAAGCAAATCTTGGTCGAAATAGAGGTTTGCTGAGGGAGTAATTTATGATATAGAAGTTTGCCGAGGGAGTAATTTATGATGTGCCGAGAAGGGGCCACATTGAAAGTAAATGCAATCTTTAAGTCTCTAAATAAGTAAGTTCTCCATTTATTGCATGCCATTCTAATATTTTTTGCATCATCAAAGAATGAAGATAGAAGGGGGAGTAACTCTAAAGGCAATCTTCTCTACTTGTAACAAGCGCGTCTTTCAGTCGTTTTCTTGGTCAATAATAAAATGCAATGTTTAAATCACTTTGTAGTCCTCCATTTACTGTATAGCAAATATAGTGTAACAAATGCCTGTTTTTCTTGGTTTAAAAAATAAATGCAATCTTTAAATCTCTAAATAAGTGAGTTCTCCAGTTCTGCAAAGAAAATGAAGGTAGAGGAGGGAGTAACTCTTAAGGTCAACCTCTCCAAGTGTAACAGGTGCCTCTTTCTTGGTCTATTTTAAAAGGCAATAAGGCTGGAGTTAGTTGATTTTTTGTTTCTCAGATCCACCGACGAGATTTTTTTTAAATACAAAAAAAAAGGAACAAATCCAATATTGTAAATATAATAATACAAAAATGGATAGGGCTGCTTCGAGTATCCGAGTACTCGGATACTCACAATTCCGGCTGGGAATCGAGTACGAATACTCGTCATTGCCGAGATCGTTTAATCGCGATCTTAAAATTTTATATTTACCTTATATAGATTTTCTATAAAATGAGTTGATTAATACAAAGAAGCAAACTGTTGAGTCATAATATTGCATTTTAATGTGTATACACGTCCTAATATCATAGTTCATTTTAAACCTTTCAGTTTTTGCTATAATGTGACTAAAGGTGTGTACAATTTGCTCTGTTATGACAAAATGAATTAGTTTCATATGAAAAATTTAAGTTATGTGTCTTTATGAGAGTGTTTTGCTGTATCATAATTTGTAACTGCTGATAGGTGGTTCTATCTGTGAATTGTAAGCCCCGACTCGTGGATCTGATCGGATCGTCACTTACCCAACGATCCACAGCCCTAAAAATGGATAAAAAGTATTTGAGCACATCGTGGGAAAACCGGACTTAATGCATGTACGTAAAGTGTCGTCCCGGATTAGCCTGTGCAGTCTGCACAGGCTAATCCAGGACGGCACTTTCCGCCTACATTTGATTGATGTTCAGAAGAGACTTCCTTGAAACAGCAAATACAATAAAAGCGGAAAGGTGGTCTTGGATTAGTGTGTGCGGACTGCACAGGCTAATCCGGGACAACACTTTACGCACATCCATTAAGTCCGGTTTTCCCACGACGCGCCTCATTTATTTCCATTGGTTCCGTATTCTTTATGGATATTAAAAGTTTTCAACGTGCAGTAATAATGTAAAAGCATGGTGAAATACATATTACGTAAATGAACATTCATATTGATTTAATATGCATGTTTATATAACAAACTATGCATTGAATTACGTTGTATTATTAGCTCACCTGAGCATGTAGTGCTTGGTGAGCTATTGGTGTAGGGGAGCTCTCTGGCGTCGTCAATCCGTATGCCGTCAACAATTTGGACCGTTATCGCGATTAAGTCATTTTTTATTCAATCTTGACCTTACTCTCACAGTTTGTGTATGACCATAAAATCTCGGATGGGATTGTTATTGGGTCAGATCACACCAGTAACACTAGAGTTATTGCCCCTTTTTCATGCAAAAAAAGTGCAAAAATGCCTTTTTCCAACTTACATACTTTATTTTCAGTCCAATCTTAACCAAACTTTCACAGTTTGTTTATGACCATCAGATCTCAGCAGACGCCAAACATGGGCCAGATCGAGTTTCAGACACCAGAGTTATTGCCCTTTGTTTATTAAAAAAATATACAAAAATGGACATTATTCAGGATAGAGACTTCATTTTTCATCCAATCTTCACCAATCTTGCACAGTTTGTCTGTCATGTGTAGTACAATAAAAAACGTGTTTAAAAAATATAATTATTTTTTTTATTTCCATCTGTGACTGACTGGACGTTTTTTCAAACATGTCAGAGAAACTAAATTAAAAAATTATCTGGCCTAAATATCTTCATGTACATCCTCCATTTACTGCAAGAAGGAATATTCGTGTTTTTCTTTTCATCGCAGGATGGAAATAGAAGGGGGAGTAACTCTGAAGGCCAACTTCTCGACGTGTAACAAGCGCTTGTTTGTCGGGAATGTTCCGAAGAGTGAGACTAAGAAAGGATTCATTCAGATGTTCTCCCAGTTTGTAGAAGGTGGGTGGAGTGTGAAAATTGAAAAATTAAACTTTGCTGAGTCACATGCTTTGAAACCTTTTGAATTTTTGTTTGCAGAGTTGTATGTTTCAGACCTTTAAAAAATAAATTATTTTTAAATCTTTTGAAAAATAAATTATGCTGAGTCATATATTTATAATGTTAAAAAAAATACCAGAGAACTTACAAGTGAGTGTGGTTAAACAATTTTTTTTGCTAAGTCATCGGTTAGAAACGTTGTGGAGGTTATTTTTCAAATTAAGTGTTATCAAGTTATCTGCTTTAAACCTTGTCGGATGTGGGTGGGGTACAGGAAAATGTGCAGTCATGCTTGAAACTTTGTTTAAGGTGGGACCTAAAAATAAATTTTCATGGTTGTTTTTTCGTTTTCAGAAATTATATGAAAAATCATTATACACATCTTATTCACAGGTATCGAGGATGCAGAAGTCTACGTCAGCGATGAAATGGCAAACGTCGGTCTAGAAAACCGAGGCTTCGTCTTCCTGGATTTCAAGACGCACAATCTTGCCGCTGAGGGGAAGCGCGTTTTAGCGGGAATTGGGGAGAAGGTATCATAGAAGTTTTTTGAGATTTTATTTTTTGTCACGTGAGAATTTTCAAGACAGTTGTGCTTTATTACACAGTAACACTTCAGTCTACATAGGCAAGACTTTGAAAGTTTCGAGTGTCACTTCTTTTCTCAGTACACTGTAAAATAAGTGTGTGGTATACAAAGGAAAGACTCTGAAAGTTTCAAATCATACTTTATTTTAACCCATCTAAGATGGTGGGGTATATTGATTTTCTATGGTCGGGGTGTATTTCGGTAGACCATATTAGTTTCTGCTCTCTTAGTTCAACTGTTTCCTCGGATCTGCACCAGACTTCATGAACATGTTTTTGGACTATCTGGTCTCAGATAATCAACGACAATCGCCCTTTGAATGGTGGATATTTGGCCCTTGAATGATCATAACTGTGGAGTTGTGGCCCTTGAATGATCATAACTGTGGAGTTGTGGCCCTAGAATGATCATTCATTGGCGTTGTATGCCGTTTCCAGTGTGACCAACAGTTTTCATCCCATCTTAACCAAACTTGTTAACAAGAATTTAATGGGCATAATATCAACCAAGTAGCACCAGGAACTGTGGAGTTGTGGCCCTTGAATGATCATAACTGTGGAGTTGTGGCCCTTGAATTATCTGAAATTGACCATATTTCCACTCTTAAGTCCAACAGTTTTCATCCGATCTGCACCAAATTTGATAAAAATGTTTGAAGGGATAATATCGTAGCATAGTCTGACAATTAATCAAATTGCCCCAGGAACTGCAGAGTTATGGCCCTTGATTTATCTAAAATTGGCCATATTTCCGCCATCCGTTTCCGCTCTGTTAATCCAACAGTTTTTATCTGATCTTCACCAAACTTGATATTTTAATAATTGCTTTTAACATAGAGGGGGCATACCTGTTTTACAAACGGCTGTCGTTCATTCAGATGTGTGAAGGCAAGATGATGAAAGTTTAAAATGGTGCTTTATTTCTTAATAACACAGTAAACTTATGTAGTACAGGTCATTTTTATTATGTCCCTTGTTTGTGTTATTGATCAGATAAAAACTGTTGGATTAACAGAGCGGAATTGGATGGCGGAAATATGGCCAATTTTTATACAATTTTTTCCGATTTTGGTCAAATTTTTTTCAAAATAAAGCTTACATTCTGAGGGGAATTTTAAGGCAAATATAGGGGAAAAATGTATACTTTTTTTATTAGCAGGGGAATGGGGCGGAAGATTGGCCCCAAAATGGCCCTAAAAATAACACTGTATGCTGAATGTTTTAAATGTGCTTTATAAACTGATGTTTATCTCGGCTTGAGTGTATGCATGCAGTAAGTTTATAACTGTGCTTTATTTCTTATTCGAACGTGATACTCGCTAATATTTCTATATTCAAAGAACACAATTATAGTTTTTCAAACTACCCAATAAACAACGCAAAAAGTAGTCCTGACTCTGAGCGAAGCATAGTCAAATGTAGTTCTCATTACAATTGCAAAAATATTTGTCAGATCATGTTGGAATCGAAATAATTTTCACATTTAATATCGTTATTTATCGACCAATAAACAACTCCTTGTTGTCATGATGCGAGGCTATTAAACACCCTCCTGGTTTACTTTGTATGCATCAGAACTACAAATTGTTTTTTATGACCAGTGTTTTTTTAGGGCCAATTTGGGGCCGAAATTAGGCCCCATTCCCCTGTTAAAAAAGTATATATTTTTCGCCTATATTTACTTAAAAATTCCCCTCAGAATGAAAGCCTTATTTTGAGAAAAAAAAAGACCAAAATCGTACTAAAATTGGCTAAGATAGAGGCACTTTTGTGAACAATCAAGTTATCATTTGTAGCATAGCATTGATATATGTTTTATAACAAAGTAGAATATAAACGTGTAAAAATGCTTTTCTAAAAAACAAATTCCCCTTTTGCCGTAAAATTCCCCTTTGAAGGGCCCCGCCACCTTTCCCTCAAACGTAAAAAAACCCCATTGATAACCAACCATAAATCGAAAAGATTTCTCAATAATGCATAGTGCGCTGAAGAAATTCTTATGTATCTATAGGTGTATGAAGGCAAGATGCTGAAAGTGGACTGGGCTGAACCTGCATATTGCCCGGCATCGGAAGAAACTGCCAAGGTAGGCCTTGGGGCGGGTATTCACAAAAGCTCATAACGAAAATTGGTGGCGCGTCATGAGAAAACCGGTCTTAATGCATGTGCGTAAAGTGTCGTCCCGGATTAGTCTGTGCGGTCCGCACAGGCTAATAGGAACGGCACTTACCGGCTACAGTGAATTTATGTTTAGAAGAGACTTCCTTGAAACAGAAAATACATAAAAGCAGAAAGTGCCGTCCTGGATTAGCCTGTGCAGACTGCACAGGCTAATCCGGGACGACACTTTACGCACATGCATTAAGACCGGTTTTTTCACGACGCCCCTCAGTATATCGTAATAGGAATCCAATTTTTCGACGACAGTCCCTGTAAGTTATAATTAAGATTTAATATTTTATGGGCCAATGCGTTTTTCCCATTATGCTATACAAGTTTCAGCTAGTGGAACGACTTACAATAAACTTCAGCATCAATCCACTTTGATAGTGTACATATTAGTATGTGCATATGTATGTTTATATTATACGCATAAACATATTATACGGCGTAATAAAAAAAAAAGTTTGTTTCAGGTTACCCGATCTACCATAACAAAATGCCACGACCCTGGTATATTTGATTGACCATGTCAGAGTGTTTTGTTTTGATAGCATCCACTCAAAACAATGTTTAAGGATATTACCAATATGTTTTGCATATTTAGTCAGTTGTGGAATCTTCAAGTAAATTTGACCATTTACTATATAAATAAAAAAACAACAACATAAATCCCTACCTACCTACCCGAATTTTTCACCTGAAACAAACATATTTTTTTATGCTTAAGTATACACTATCTCAAGAGTTATAGAGAAGTGTTGAATAAAGATAAGTTTATCTTGAGAGTTATAGAGTAGTGTTAAATAAAGATAAGTTTATCTTGAGAGTTATAGAGTAGTGTTGAATAAAGATAAGTTTATATTGAGAGTTATAGAGTAGTGTTTAATAAAGATAAGTTTATATTTAGAATTATAGAGTAGTGTTGAATAAAGATAAGTTTATCTTGAGAGTTATAGAGTAGTGTTGTAAGTTTATACAATTGTATGCTGCATATTTTTGCTACACAACAACCAACATTAGTATTGCTCGATAGTTTATGTAACAAAATATTTCAAATTCCTACAAAATTGTAATCTTTAAAGGTCTGATGAAGACATTCAGTCATTTTAAATTTCATTATTATCAAGTATTATTATCAAGTATTATTATCAAGTATTATTATCAAGTATTATTATCAAGTATTGTTATCAAGTATTATTATCAAGTATTATTATCAAGTATTATTATCAAGTATTTTTATCAAGTATTATTATCAAGTATTGTTATCAAGTATTATTATCAAGTATTATTATCAAGTTTAATCAATTATGGCTTTGAATGGCTTGTACATCTCGTTTTGATAAGACATTTGTGAGACATGGATGATGTTTAATCCTTCTTTAGTATTTCCTTTTCTGTGTTAGGTGATGATTGCTAATCAGGAAGCAGATGTTTTCTCTTACTTTTGTATTAATCCTGTGATTGTTGTATATAAGTAAGGCCATACTAATTTCATTCTATGTTTAGCGTCCTTGGGCTGGTAGGTTTTCGGATGCCTGAACGAAAAAAAAACAACAATTTTGACAATGTAACATATCGAGTTGAAAAGTGCACAATTATAAAATTTGGAAAAACATAGGAAAAATTACTTTTAGGTGTTTTTACCAATATTTGTAAAAATAGTGTGCACCTAGTCAATTTACACAGTAAACAGACTGTGTAATAGTAAAGCTGATATATTACAGTTGTGCCAGTAAACATTTGCTCAAGCTTGTATTTCTGCCATTAATAAATTGTGAAAACAAATGAGGCGTGTCGTGGGAAAACCGGACTTAATGCATGTGCGTAAAGTGTCGTCCCGGATCAGCCTGTGCAGTCCGCACAGGCTGATCCAGGACGGCACTTTCCGCCTAAAGTGGATTTATGGTTAGAAGAGACTTCCTTGAAACAGAAAATACCATAAAAGCGGAAAGTGCCATCCCGGATTAGCCTGTGCGGACTGCACAGGCTAATCCGGGACGACACTTTATGCACATGCATTAAGACCGGTTTTCCCAATACGCGCCACAATTTTTTTTCTATCGACTTTTTGTTTGTTTTTTTCCTGCCTGGTTGGTAGGTTTAAAAAAATCCTGGTGACGCTAAACATAGAATCAAATTTTTATGGCCTTATTTGAAGTACGATAAGGTTTACTGTTATAAGAAGCTAAAGCCCTTTTCCGTATAAACGGGGTTTGCTTTATGAAATATAGAGAAATAAGGAGATAGATTTGAAGTCAACTTTGTGAAACTTGTGACTCTTTGTGAAGTATCAACTTTATTGGTATGTAATTATTTTCCTAAGTGAGATTATAGTGACTTTTGTCATTCAGTTTATTTTCACAAGTTGAAAATACAAATAAAGGGTGGATTTAGGAAAAAAGGTGGATTTTGATTGTGTGAAAGAAAGACATTATTCTTTTGCAAGTGAAAGCAAAACTATTTTCCTAATTGAAATTATCATGACTTTTGTCATTCTGTTTATTATCTCGACAATTTCCAAAAAAAAGAAAGTTACTTGAAATTGTTGTTATTCAGGTATATTTTTAAAATTTCAAAATAAAGGAAACATCCTAATGTAATTACATTACATCGGTATGACTAAAAACCGAAAACCTGTGGAAACCAGAGAAAACCCCCGAAAACCTACTTAAAATAAAAATAAAAACGCTAGAAAAGCTAAACTAATGTGTGGAAACCTACAAGTAGCAATGTAAACCTACTTCAAATAACAAAAACCCACGAAAACCATAATTTAACAGCGAATTGTGCACAATTTCAAAGCTTCCATTGGTTTTTGTTTGTTTCCTCTGGTTTTCGTGTTTTTTTGTGAGTTTAAGTAGGTTTCCATGGGTTTTCGCAAGTTTAAGTAGGATTTTGTATGTTTCCGTTGGTTTTCGCTGATGAGTTTCATGTGTTTCATAGGGGTTTTGCAGGTTTCTGTTTATCAAGTAGGTTTCTGTGGGGTTTTGCGGGTATTCGGTGTTGTCATACCCACATTACGTCGTTCATTTCTAGGTGAAAGCCATTCATGTCAGCAACCTGTCAAGGGAGGTCACTGAAGATCTTTTGCGATCAACATTTGAACAGTACGGAAAGCTTTTCCACGTTCAGAAGGTGCGGGACTACGCCTTTATCCACTATGATGAACGGGAATCTGCCCTTAAAGGTATTATTTTGTACTGAGTGATTTCAATAGATTCAGAATCTTGCTTTCTGATGCTAGCAAATCGCAATTTACACATTTTTGCCTTGCAACATTTTGATGGCAGTTTGCCAACTTCAATAGCAGAAGAAAATAATTGAGGCGCGACGTGGGAAAACCGTGCTTAATGCATATGCGTAAAGTGTCGTCCCAGATTAGCTGTGCAGTCCACACAGGCTAATCCGGGACGGCACTTTCCGCTTTTATTTTCTGTTTCAAGGAAGTTTCTTCTAAACATAAATCCACTGTAGGCGGAAAGTGCCGTCCCGGATTAGCCTGTGTGGACTGCACAGGCTGATCCGGGACGACACTTTACGCAGAACTATTAAGTCCTGTTTTCCCACGACGCGCCACAATTATGCAAATGTTTCCTGTTCTTAACCGTTATTAACACAAACTACCAGTTGCAGAGCATTTAACAAATATGGGTTAACATTTTTAATTCCTTTAGTTGACCTCTATAATTTTCATTTTGACCTCTGGAAATTTCGAGCTAATGGTCATGTAACTTCTGATTTTCAAAATCTACTTGATTGTTGTTGTTTCCTTTTGTTTGCATATCGGCATTTGTACCTGTTAAATGTTGCTTTATTGGCTTTAGGGGTTGTAGCATCAGCTGACTGTAGCATTTGGTACTCACATTTTTTGCCTTGACAATCTTTTCGATTCTTTCCTGTCACATCTAAGTTTGGTTTCTGGTAGACCTAATGTAAGAATAGTTGGATTTTATCCTACGACCCCCCCCCCCCCAAACCAACAGCACAAGATCACATTATACTTCAATTATTGATAAAAATTAATTCTTACATGACACGCAGGCTTTTCTTTGGACAAAAAAGAAAATGTCCGATGTTGAATTGCCAATAAACAACGGGAAAAATAGTTCCGAAAATGTAAAATATAGTTTGCATTGTAATTGCAGAAAATATTGTCAGGTCAGGTTAGAATAGAATTTTTTTTTGTTATCGTTGTTTATCGGCTAATAAACACCGATTTGTTGTTCTGATGCGGTATATTAAACCACCAGGCTATCGCTCTTGTGATTTTATTCATACGCATCAAAACTCCAAAGTGTTGTTTTCTAGCCAACAAACAACTCTAAATCAAAATTATTTCTTAAATTTACGTTTAAAATTTGGGATGTGACCAAATACTAGAATCTTCGAATATCGGATAATATTAGAATATAAAAAAACGAATACGAATATTCGATTTTCAAATTTATTTAAAGAACAAAATTTCTTTTAAAAAATCATGCTTTTTCCATTTTGATTGCAAAGTTAACATGAATTCCAGTCGTATTTCCTGCCTAGCAGGTGGGCGGGGGCAGTGTAACGTTTTTACAACACATGCCAAACAAGTCCAATTAATGACAATTGATAATTGGCATGGGGGGGGGGCACGTCTTTACAAGGGCCGCGAATTAACAGTTTGTAGGAGGAGGCGCAAATATGATGCATTGTATCCACAAATAACAAAACTGGGCCATGTTGTGATAACGGTTTCACAGTTTGCACAAGGCATACATTGTTGTTTATTGTCCTTGAGTGACATCTATACGGTTAACTTGTTGACAGTAAATTACAATTACTCTCTAAGTAAACCAATGAAAACGAATCCATTATCAGCCAATTAATTTCTATAACAAAATTAGCATGATCTGGTCAATCTTACTATACATCACTTGTAAATTATTCTCCATTATATCAACACCGTATATTATACAAGGGCCTTGATTAATAAACAATGCCACCATCACGTGCTTGGAAGTACTTTATGCGGTCATTAGACAAAACCCAGGCAACGTGTAATCTATGTAATGGGAAATGTGTGTACTGAACGATTAACAAATTAATTAACAAGTCATTTAACAATATCTTACATTTCTTTATATTTGCCTAACACTCACTAAGTTATATCGCTCATTTACAACTGAAACAAGGTAAAACAACTACGTACACATAGTATACATATTTCAGATAGGTAAATATTCGGACAGAGTTCCGTATATAGTAGTATTTACAAAACGAATATTCGAATATATTCGAATACCTGAAACTAATATTCGAATATTGATTTCAGTATTCGCTCCCATCCCTATTTAAAATTAAACAAACTTGATTGGCATAAATGTTTGCACCATGCTAATTATGTTTTAGTATTTTTCTGTTACCACATATTGCAAAAAATTTCAAACCTGTTGCAGCGCTGGACGAAGCAAAGGACATTGAACTCTGCGGATACAAGGTCAAGGTCAACATCTCAACATCGGGACCGCTGATGCGTAAAATAAAGCGTCAGAACAAGTTAGCATGGTTACGTGGGGAGTTTGGTTTTGGTAAAAGGAAAAGACGCCAGACACCGCCTCCACCTAGAAGAGGTAGTAGACTGTTTTACCTCGTTTAATCTTCCCTTAAATGAGGTATCATTTGGTTTTACTTTTTCGTAAATTAGGTAGTAGCTGGTTCAACATACCAACATACTAATTAGCGTCTTTTTACATTCTAAACAAAGGATCATCTTGTTCGACCTCTCTTTAAATGAGGTAGATTATTCCTTAGCCTCTTTAAATGAGGCATCTTCTTGTTTAAGCTCTCCTAAATGAGGTAGAACCTTGGGTTACCTCCTAATGTATCTTGCTTTAGTTCATCCTAAATGAGGTATTGTCTCGTTTTACCTTTTCCTAATTGAGGTATTATCTTATTTTACCTCTTCCTAAATGAGGTATTATCTTGTTTTACCTCTTCCTAAATGAGGTATTATCTTATTTTACCTCTTCCTAAATGAGGTACTATCTTGTTTTACCTCTTCCTAAATGAGGTATTATCTTGTTTTACCTCTTCCTAAATGAGGTATTATCTTGTTTTACCTTTTCCTAAATGAGGTATTGTCTTTTTTTACCTCTTCCTAAATGAGGTATTATCTTATTTTACCTCTTCCTAACTGAGGTATTATCTTGTTTTACTTCTCCTTAATGAGGCAGAAACCTTGGTTTACCTCCTTATGTATCTTGTTTTCTTGTTTTGTCTTGGCAAGTCTTGTATCTTGTTTGTCCTTGTTTTTCCTGCTAATAATTGAGGTATCATCTTGTTTTACTTCTTCTTAAATGAGGTATCAGCTTGTTTTACCTCCTCTGAAATGAGGTAGCATGTTTTTTTACCTCCTTAATGTGGTAGTATCATGTTTTACCTACTCCTATATGAGGTAAAACCTTGTTTTACCTTCCCTAAATGTGATCACATCTTGTTTTACCTCCCTTGATGTAGTAGTATCTTGTTTTACCTCCCTTAATGTGGTAGAATCATGTTTTACCTACCTTAATGTGGTAGTATCTTGTTTTACCTACCGTAATGTGGTAGAATCATGTTTTACCTACCTTAATGAGGTAGTATCTTGTTTTACCTCTTAAATGAGGTAGAACCTTGCTTTACCTTCCCTAAATGTGATCACATCTTGTTTAACCTCAAAATGAGGTAGGGACTTGTTTTACCTCTTAAATCAGGTAGCGTTTTGTTTTAACTCCGCTTTATTGAGCATTAATTAACTAAAAGCTTTAAAAAAAATAAATCTTGTTCACAGCTCGTGAAAATGGGTTGCATAAAGAACTCGGTATAGTAAAACATGTCCAAATTTCACAGATATTTTTAAATTGATTTCATCTTAAAAAAACAACTATTGCATTCTTCTTTTTTGTTTCTTATTGAACGATTTCTTCTGACAAAAACTGCCTTAAACTCTCGTCAAATTCTAATGGACTTGCATCAATGCTATGGCCATCCAGCTCATCGCAGTTTTGTTTCCACTGGTTGAGGAACCCTTCACTCTTATCACAATTGAACATGTTTTCATACGAATACGTTCCAATAAAGTCACAAATTCTGTCCTTAAAATTTTTCACATCAATTAAGTCCACACATGCACTCTCTCTCCGCTCACTTGGAAGGTTGTAACGTCATAATGTGCTGTCCAGCCACACAACCAACCGTTTGAAGCTTTAAAGTCACTTCGACCAAGTTCTTTAGTGAAGCTCAGTGCTTTTTCCTGTATTACAGGACCCGAGATCGTCAGTGACTTTGCCCTTACGATACAGAACCAGTCCCATACAAGTTCATTGATCTTTTCAAGTTTCGTTTCAATGTTGAACCAAAGGTTGTTGGGTGAAGCTTGGTTTTCTACACTCCTGCGATTAGAAAGCGGTTCAGACATTGTTAATCTTACAGATTTTATTGCTTATATCAGTCTTATTGAAACTGGGCAAATTTTTACAGGACAGTAGGTCCTGTAAAATAGGAAAAAATACAGGACCTCCTCTTTTTTTACAGGACCAATCCGCTACTGAATATAATATTAAAATAACCCGGTTTCATTGCTTGGATCAATGTGTTAATGATAAATTTGAGTGAATGTTATTTGTGTTACATGCATGTCAATATTATGAATGATTAAATGCTATAAACTTCAAATACTATCACATACTTTTTTAAGGTCATATCTTAAGTTAAATAATAAAACTTATTATTATCATTAAAATGGCATAGTGCCATACATGGAACTTGTTTTGTGAGTCAGGATATCCGAAATGCCTTTCAGTTTAAAAATATTTCTGCAATATAATCATTACTTACTAAAAAGCAGTTCAATGATTTTTTTTGTTTATTTAATACTTACATATAATTCCAAACACAATGACAACCATCATACTTGTATAGAGAAAATAAAATCTCAATGGGTAAACCACAAATATTAGGGAGCATATGGATTAGCAGGGTACTGCTTTCTTATATCCATGCTTCGTGGATTACCAAAATGAAAGAAACACTGAAATGCACTTTCGAAAATGTGACACTGGTGACTGCCTAATTCTAATTGCACTCAGTGCAATAAGATTTTAGCAGCATTTCATTGTCTCTTTCATTTTGATAATCCACAACGCAATCATCGTCATGCACATCATCACAATAAACTGCATTAAAAATGTCAATGTCAGTTTCAAGACTTGGACAGCTTTCATGTGCATCGTCGTCTTCTTCCATCTCGACCGCATCATCGACTGCGACATAACTGGTAGACGCAGCACCTTCCTGGACCTTCTTGCGGACATAATTCAATCGCCTATGACCATGTGGTCTCTCTGCTGCACACTGGTGAAAAAAAATTCTGTTTAAATATTATTTTTTATATGAATTATCATAATCAATGAAGTTAACTGTTGTCAGTTAAGGTCGCCGTGGCGTAGTGGATATGGTGCCTACTCTGGGAGCGTTCTTTACATCTCCCCCAAAGACACTGAGTACTGGTTCTACCCACGAAACGGACTCGAGAGCGTCTCAATAAGCCTACGGCTTTCGATGCATTCGAGCTAAAACAAATAGGTTTAAACTAACTTAAACTGTTGCCAATATGGTTTGTACAGCTTGGTTTGTTAAACTTAAACACATATATTTAGTTTATATTATATTAATAATATCATATGACATGTATGACTGGTGTAAAACAATGTAATCTGAGCATACATGATACCTAGATAACTTACATAATAAACCTCAGACAGTAGTTGTAATGTTTGTATAAGTTTGATTTTTAGGTCAACTGTAGTCAGTTAATATATAAATTTCAAAATGAATTTTCAGCAAATGTGTTTACCAGCCAAGAGTCAATCACGGGGTTAGGATCAAAGCCTGCAACATCTGATGACAACAACTTGGTCTGCATGATTCTGTTTAAAGTTGTGTCCTTCAAATTCAACCTGCGTGCAGTTTTGATCAACTTCATTTGAGAGAAACTGGTCTCACAGGACACGCTTGTAGGTGGGAGGCTCTGCATAAGGTCAATGATGAGGTTGATATTAGGGCAGTCCTCTTCAAACACCAAATCCCATGTCATGTCAGTGAGCTTTACACCATGCCTGTACAATAGTTGTAGATTACATATACCTTATTGATATTCGGAACTCAACTAATCCCTCGGTACAAACCCGTTTTTATTTCTACATGAACATGAATATTTACATAAGATTTGAGGTCACTTTAATTTAAATGACAATACAGAACCCATGGGTTTAGGTCACTTTTATTTGTATCTCATGTAAATTAGCCAGTTTTTGTTGAGTTCCAAATAACAACCATTTTAATACATATAAAATGAAACAACATTTCGTTGTTACATTATATTGTAAATGAAATATGGTACATGACAGTATTATGCACTAGTTAGTAACATATGAACATTCTGTACTTTTTCAGTAAGTGCACATGTAAAACAATAATTAAAATACTTTTTAACAAGCAGCTTCTTTAGAGTCTTCCACTCTGTCATCACCACCTCCGCATCAAAACCCTCTCTGCGCAGGGTTTCAGGAAAGGCAGCTACGATGGCCTGCACACTGTCATCACCAAAGTCTGTAAAATATTATTGAACACTTAACTTATAAAAAGATTAATTTTCAGAGTTTCTTGATATGTTATTATGTAGGCTTAATATAAGTGTCATACAAGCAAACAGCATTGCAATAATGATTTTAATGTTATCCTCGTTATGATATACTGGCACACAAAGTATACCTTTCCGACTGCCCTGAATTACATGACTAAGTACATGTTAATTAATTAAGTAACTTTATTTGAATAATGGTATATAAATGTAAAATTTGAAGCACAGAATCTGCATTTCTGACATTTAAATCTTGAAGATTAACAATATATTCTAATTAACGCTATTAAACATTTTTCAGGAACAACGCCAATATATTATTCAGCAGGCAAATGTAACTTCTAACACAACAGCGAATAAATTATTCAGCAGGCAAATGGAACTTCTGACACAACTGCGAATACATTAATCAGCAGGCAAATGGAACTTGCAACACAAAAGCGTAACCTGAAACATAAAAAGCAAATTAAAATAAGTTTAACTGCAAACTCCCTTTGAACAATTTCAATAACCTCTCATTTTGTTTTCATCTGCGACAGGCCATTTACTTAGACTAAATGCCTGAGTGGCATTCACAACAGATTTGCTGTTGTTGCTTAGGGCGAAGCGACTCCGCATAGCTTCAGCCACACGTGCTTTTATGCCATCTGCGTATGACCGACTGGGTGTACCTCCTTTCAGCTCTATATTGCCTAGCTTTCCAGTGTCCAGCAGAGTAATCATTGTTTCACATTTTCTGTATAAATTATTTAGTTGCTATTAAGCCTACTTCTGCATTCAAATAAGAAAAAGTTACTTACAATTATTAATTTATTTTAAGTCAGGACAGGTGATGCTAAATCAACATAATAATTATTTAAGATTAAATATAACAGTATCAAGAGATTGTGTGTGTTAACATTTACTTTAAGTTACTAGTGTTCATATTAATTTAATATTAATTTCATCATAAATGTATTATGTACACACATTTTATATAAAAAATATACCTTTCCTCTACTTCGTCTATAAGATCCGCTGTAGTTTCCACCCAGATCATGCTGTCTGCCAGAGTAATGTTCTTGCTCTGTAGCTTCTTTGACAGCTGCATGAGCGGCTTTAACAGTTTCTGAAGCCAAGTTGTTCACAATAATGAATTATGAGCAGAAATTTTTATTAATAGAGCTTTATTTTTATAATTTAAATTTATTGTTTAAATCATTAAAATTAAATTTTTATAAGTGGAATAGATTAAATACTATGAAGGTATTCCACACTGTTACACATATACTATATATAGTAATATGCATTACTTAAAAAATATCCCAGATGAAAACACAATAAAAGGTACCTGCACAAAGATGGCAAAAGCCATCAAGTTCTTGTCCAGTAGAAGATTTGCAAATCCACCAGCCTTTGGGTTTGAATGAGACAGCGTTGACAGATGGGCTACATACGCTTCATGAGTCCTCATGAGACTGGTCACTGCATCATGTATGTGAGACAGCCATCGTGTGCCTGTGACCTTCGGTGGTAGAAGGCCTTTGACGTTTAGTGCTGACATTGTCGTGATCAAACCTTTTTTGTTTTCGTTATTGCGTTTCATGTAGAAATAGTTCGGGCCAATTAAAAGTGTCATCAATTTGTCATACATGGTAACAGTCTTCAATACATCCCGAACTGCTAGTTCAAGTCTGTGTGCCAGACAATGGATATTCAGGAACTCCTCACCAACTTCCCTGCGAAGAAGAGCAGCCAATCCAGATTTGATGCCAGTCATGTTCGCAGCCCCATCAGAGCACATTCCAACCATAGAACCTGGTGACATGTTAAGTATTTGCTTTTATTACACAAAAGAAAGCAAAACTTCAATAAAAATAGTTTAAAGCGGCAATGATGCAGAAAGTTTAACACAATTTTTCACCATAACAATGTGAATGACTTACAATTTTGGAAGCATTAATGAAGTTAGATTTCAACTGTACAAAATATTTGGTGAATATCTATTTTATTGATTATTCATGATATTTCATTTTTTATGCTTTAAAGAATTAGAACATTATATATGTTTAAATTAAAGCAACTTAAACTACAATGTACCTGTTTTTAAGCCATATTCGCCATACACATTCTTGACGTGCTGGAAGAGGTCAGCTGAGCATGTGGAGGCTGGTGAACCGATGGCCACAAGTTGTTCACTGACTTTTCCATGTTTGGAAAATCTTATGTACAAAGACTCTTGCTCGTCACCAGAGAGGTCGGTGGAACCGTCCATAATGAGCGAATGGAAGGGGGCTGCTCTAATTTTATCAGTGTTTTTGAGATTCAAAATCTGCTATGGAGAAAATGAATTTCAGTGCCGCTGTGTCATTCAAATAGGTACTGCCGATGTCCAGTCCCTTTGCTTTATCAAGCTCGGAAAGCTTACAATAGTCACTAATTGACTTGTTTGATTTGGCAACATAGTGCGCAGTGCGAAATAAATGAGCTAACCTATGGCGCTCTGCACTTTTCAGTGATAGCAGTGCTTGGCCGGCTTGGCTTTTTGTGACCTCAGCAGTGCTGGAATGAGCTGCCTTTAAGCAATCACTGGCTCTTCTGTGTGACTTTGAGCTTTCATGTTCAGTAACTGCCGAAATTCGTATGTTCTTAGATCCTTCAATAAAGGTGTTTTGGCCACGAAACTTAGAAGTAGAATTGTCAGTTTTCTGAGCATCACCGCTCTTGTAGAAATCTAAGCACCAAGTGCAGTTCATTACCTTATTTTGGTCGTCATAAGTTAGCCAATCCCGGCCCAACTTCCAGCTTTCACAGAATTTTCTCTCGGGCCTTTTTTCTTCATATTTTTTCCAATTTTCCTTCTTCTTTGTTTCTGCAGAATCAGGTGGGGCCGGCCGTTTTCCGCCGGGAATCGCACCTTCGTAATACCTCAAGAATATGATTCCAAAAACGAAAGTAGCCGATACTTGTAGAGTCTGAGTGCGCATGTCAGATAGGAGTCGGGTCAGGACGGCCCAAGTAAATGACGACCAATGTCGTTGACGGCCCAGATCATGACGGCGCAAATGACGATGATCATTATAATAAATTGTTACTGCGATACCACACACACAAATTGATATTTTTATCACTTAATAATCAGATTATCTTGTTAAGCGACTAGGCCGTCATGGTGTGAGCCATCATGGATTTGGACCGTCCTGACCCGCATTCGTCAGATAATGACAATGCACAAATGGACCAATCAAGTGCCCTCGAGCGATATCTGAAAATTCCGTCAGCAACAAGTGCGCGTTGGTACGGAAAAGCACGTGTATAAAGACGCAATCGCTATTTTTGCAACGCAGAAAACTACCAGAGGCGTAAACAAACCGAGACAAAACAACGATTTCTTTCTCTCTTTTTCACCGGACAATCGGTCCTGTAAAATTGGACCGACAGGCCGGACCTTACAATATTTTACAGGACATGTCCGTCGGTCCGGCCATGTTTGAAGGAGACTGTTCTATCAAAATTACTACACGTTTGTCACAAAAACATCCATATTTATACTGCAATCACCAACAGCACATAATTAAACCTTAATTTACTCATAAAAGGGACTATGTCAACGAAAAATTGGCTCCCTATTGCACTATAAATGATATTAGATGATAGAAATGAGCTTTACTAAAATATTTGCATTAAATAATTAATAAATAATGTAATACACAAGGAGATATTTGATAAAAACAAATTATCAAAAACGTTTGAAAAAATTAAAACCCCTAGTGGGTTTCAAACTCACGACTTAGGAGCCATAAGAAGAAAAACAGTAGACAGCACTTTAACCAACTGCACTACTCTGCTTGGTAATGAATCATGTGTTAACTATGGTTATACAAAATACTCACAATTCTGACGTCAAAATATAAACATAAATAGGGCCAAACAAACACGACCCTCAATATAAATTGATTTTTATCTCAGAATGCGTACAGTCGTTTCCTATTATATATACTCTGTTTTAACTGTCATTATGAGCCAGTATTAATTTCAGATTATTTTTTTTTCCGTGCCCCCTTGAGGCCCTTTTCGATGACAAAGTCCCTTTAACACTGCACGCAGCTATCTGCATAACTTTCATACCATACATAAGAATTAGCACTTAAGAACCGTAAATATGCAATCAGCTATTATCACGTCTATTGATCTGTTTGCAGACAATAAAGTTAATAGCCGCTTAAAATTGATTTGCGATTTTCTCAGTTTACTGTATTCCAGTTTAGAGAGGATCAGGTTTAGAGGGTTTCCACTGTACATGTAGAACCCAGCTATTTCATCTTGTATAACCTTCCCTTAAATGAGGTATCATCTTGTTTTACTTTTTTCTAAATGAGGTAGTAGTTGGTTTATAACTCCAACTATACTAGTTAGCATCTTTTTAACCTTCTTTTTAACAAAGTATTATCTTGTTCGACCTCCTTTCTTTAAATGAGGTAGATTATTGTTTTACCTCTTAAATGAGGCATAATCTTGTGTTACTTCTCCTAATTGAGGTTGAACCCTTGGAATTTGTTGTTGCTCCTTTATCCCACAGTGGTGAAGGCGATGTTCCAGGTGTTCCTGTTGTACACTCTATCCTTGCGTGCAGCTAGAGTAGCCAGCTTCTTTCTGCCATCTCTATCCACCTGTGTTCCAGTTGTATCAAATTGACTCTATGTTCCTCACTCTATCCTTGCGTGTAGCTAGAGTAGCCAGCTTCTTTCTGCCATCTCTATCCACCTGTGTTCCAGTTGTATCAAACTGACTCTATGTTCCTCACTCCATCCTTGCATGTAGCTAGAGTAGCCAGCTTCTTTCTGTCCTCTCTATCCACCTGTGTTCCAGTTGTATCAAACTGACTCTATGTTCCTCACTCCATCCTTGTGTGTGCTTGGATTGCCAGCTTCTTTCTGTCCTCTATCCACCTGTATGATAGTGCATGATGTGCATCCACAGACAAGCACCTAGCCTGCATGTGTCACATGTCACATGACACGGGTTTCAGTAGATTTTGAAAACCAGGAGTCACATGACCCATGGCGCGGAATTTTGAGTGGTCAAAGTGAAAATTTCATGGGTCAAAATGCTAAAGTCACAGCAATTTTGTTTGTACATATTTGTTAAATGTTCTTCAAAAGGTAAATAATATGGTCTTAATAAAGGTAAAGAAATTGAAAAAAAAATGCCAACAAACCCATCGTAAACCATGATCAAATATTATTTGCTTTTGAAGTTGACAAATGGAAATCATGCATCACATGATGCAAGACAGATTAGTTGCACAGGTAAAGAAAATGCGTAAAATGATGGCGGTCGTGTACCTGTTGTACACGTTGTACAGTCTTTGACATTAACTTTCAAAAATTACTTGCCATTCGGGCCAGTAAATTTTCGAATTTTTACTTGCCCAAAACATTTTTTACAAGCCAGAACTTTTTTAAAAATTAAAAACTGCACAGAACAGATGTGTTTTTTTTTTTTAATAAACCGCTTTTTGCCACACTATTTTACTAGTCATACCTTCTTAGAATTTATTCTGTGCCCGACAATATTTTTACTTGCCTCGGGCGCGTGGGCAAGTGGTAATTTCTAAGACTGGTTGTATCAGACTGGCTTTGAGTTCCTCACTCCATCCTTGCATGTAGCTAGAGTAGCCAGCTTCTTCATGCCCTCACTATCCACCTGGGACCCCACAGAGCAGCACCTGGCCTGCAGGTGTCACCCCGGTCTGCAGGTGTCACCATGGCCTGCAGGTGTCACCCCGGCCTGCAGGTGTCACCCCAGCCTGCAGGTGTCACCATGGCCCTCTATTTGACATTTTACAGCCCAAATTAGGCTGCTTCCCCAGCAAAAACAATGTCATTTTCCCCTAAATTGTATGTAATTTCCCCAAGAATCCTCCATTACAAACACATGATTTTGCACATTTTTATGCATAATTATGTTGGCCCATAATTTATACAATGTTTCAACTATTTTTACTTGAATTAATAAATTATATCGATAAAGTATATACTAAGAATATTATAAATTTACATTCAGTGCTCCAGCTAGGCCTAAATGACAGGGCGCAGCGCCCGTTCCTCTTTGTCCCTCGCCCTGCCGTCCTTGACCCCGCCCTGCCCTCTTTGATCTCGGCTATGCCGTATATACAACCGTATACTAGTTTATTGAGCAGTCGTGTCTATATACATGTACTACGCAATGAACCAAAACGGATGCACGCTGTGTCACGTTTTCCATGTGGTATCCTTGACCTTGTAGAATTTTTGCGCGAATTTCTACCAAAACACGTTTTTATTTTTATCATGTCAGAAAAAACTGTGCACGCATGTTCGTGTAATGAGAAAATATTACTAACATCGATCGTGAGTAGTTGAGACGTCATTTACGAATAAAGCGCTTTAAACCCACATATCCCCCGTAGATTCTACGTTAATAAAAATAAGTTAACACTTACCGTATTATAATATATTTTAATCCGATCTAAATTATCCATGCATAGAAAATCACAAGCATTTCAATATGAAACACGACAAATTGCATCATAATTCTGTACTTTCCCATTTACAACACACAAACACTAAAACATTTTCATGTTTGCTGCTGTCAAATTTTACAGTTTTAAAGGATATCGGCTTCACATCAAAGCCGTGACTTGCAATTTGATGCTGCAACATAATCGTGTGCAGCTTGCTAGTAATTAAAATCACTTAAAAAGGATTTTTGAATTACTAAGAACGGGTCAGGGAGTAAATGCCAAAGTGTGAATTGTAACAATAAATGTTTAACAGTACAATTCAATGTCTCAAGAATGAAATCAAATTGGATTTTAATGGAAATGAAGGTGTTTATTAATTTGATAAACACTAAGAGCCGTTAAGAAATTTAGGTTCTCTCGTTGATTACCAAGCGGAACATCATATTAAAATAATTTCATAAAAAATATTTTGTTGCCCAGCTAGTTGTTTATTAATAACAATTACATCTCTCCGTGTCCAAATCTTGTTATGTTGGAAAAACGCACGAACTATTTCTCAACGCTAGCGACGTCATGAAATGCTCGTGGAAAACGTGCGTGTAATTCGCGTACGATTTCCTAATGCCAGCAACGTCATAAAATACCCGTTGAACACTTGTGTGTACAGCTGCTGGTAAATGCTATGGTACATATATATAATATTTACCACAACCGTGTCCTGTAACAAGCTCACCTTAATCTGACGATGTGCCGTAATGTCAATATAAAATTACGTAACGGTGGTTAGCGAGAGTTCGTTCGGGTTCTGACTAAAGCGTTTTAAAATCAATTAATCGGTAAAAACAATCGGTAAATACGCATTGGAATACGTATCAAAATTCAAATACAGAATAAAGGTGTTTCTCGTAATTTGATAAATTGTAAATTCATTTGATTTATTGTAGTTACCTCTTCCACAGCTGTACTGTATACAACTATGATGTGTCGTTGACAGTTCGATTACCAACATGAACAGTCAAACGCGGTGTTTTGTAATGAAATGAATGTTTTCCATTTTGTTTACACGTATTTAGTTTCCAGTCACATATTTAAGTTTTATATTGAAATACGAACGTAAAGAACAGTTTGATTTATTCATGAAATGTACATGTTTTCGGACGTTTCATTACGGACGTTTAGTAAATACAACCCAATGCATTTGATTATATTTATACTAGCTATAAAATAAACTGTTAAATTTAAATGCTATTTATAATATGTGGGTGTTATAATTACAGATATTTCTTTTGAATAAATACATTTGAAATTTCTTATAAACAACTTGTACGAGGGTTGTTCGGGAAGTTCGTGTAATTCTTAGCCATTTTTGTTATTTGAGAGCCAAAACTAATGTAATTTTAATACAATATACCTGTGAATAATAAAGACTAAACATGCAAAAATAATTAACGATCAGTCGTATCATTCTTCGTAAAACGGTAGCCTTAGCAATGCTATAACGCCAATATGGCGCACGCCGAAATAATGACACTGGCAACTAAAGAATCGTGACTAAATATTATGTTTCTTTTGTTTACGCAAATGCGGGAAATTATCACGTTATTATCCGACTGATTGACGTCATTTCCGTAAAACAAAAAGTCGCATTAGCAAACAGCCGTTAAAATAACAAGTTGTGTATTGATCTGCATCGGAAACAGATGCCACGTCATGACGTCCACTGAAGACTTTGAATTAAGGAGTCATCAAATTTTGAGTTGGACTTAAGAAATCGCAATTAGAAACAATCGAAATGATGAAAACGTGCGACAGTTTGCATGATTTTAGTTCGTCGTTGGTATATAAGTGGCATGAACGATTTAGAAATGGACGGGACTCGACTGAAGACTACAAAAGGAACGGTCGGCCGTCTCTTGTGATTCCATCCATATGAGAAAAGGTCAAGAATCTTTTTCACACTGACAGACGTAATACAGTGTGACAGATTGCAACAGAGCTTGGTGTTTCGTGTTCGACCGTGCATGGAGTTCTGACTAAAGAGCTGGGCATGTCAAAGGTTAGTGCACGGTGGGTGCCAACGCTGCTGACAGGCGAAGAAAAGCAGAAATGTGTGAAGTGTTCGTCGTCATTCTTGCAGTGATATGCGAAGGAAGTGGACTCGTTTCTGGACAGACTAGTGACAACCGATGAAACGTGGCTCCATCACTTTGATCCTGAAACGAAAGCGCAGTCTGCTGTTTGGAAGACACCATCGACCCCACGCGAAGCTGCGGAAAAGAGATGTTCATCTTTTTCATGGGTCGCCAGGGGATGCTCCTTCAGCACCGAGTCAAGGACGGGCGGACGGTGAATGCCGACTATTATGCTACGGTAATTATTTTCGATTACAATTTTAATGCTGGTCCATTGTTTGTGATATGGTTGCTTCATATTTCACAATGCATTAGTATTTATTTTATATTTGTGAAAAACAAACTGCATCACTAACAGAGTTGCTGGGATTTTTTTTAGGTGCTGAAACAAGATGAAGAGGAAACGACCTGATTTGGATCTTGACCGCGTGATCCTTCCCCAGGATAATGCTCCCGGGCTTATTCAACACTGCTTGACATTAGCTTACTGGGGTTTGAACTTCTGGAGCATCCGCCATACAGCCCTGATTTGGCTCCTATGGATTTCAGAACGGTCCCCGAAATCAAGAGTGTTATCTGAGGCGAACGTTTTCAAAATGTCGACGATCTGACATTGGTGACCAGGCGGATTGTGTCGCAAATGGACATAAACTGGTACAAAGAGACATACACCAAGTGGGTATACAGACACCAGAAGTATGCTAGGAGGAGAAGGTGCGTCGATCACTCGATCTAAACGACGTTTAACGTGCTCGTTACGTCGTCCTGACTGACTGCGTGCGCCCAGTGTTGATAGTGACTGTTTATAACCATTGTAACTTTTTTATGTATTTCTACCATCTTTGCTCATAATGATAACTGATAAACGGCATTTATTTTGATGTACAAATTATTGCATTATTATTGAAATGATCAAGAACGGAGGCAAATTACACGAACTTCCCAAACAACCCTCGTATTAGAATAATAAGGAATATTCTTTTAAACCATTTATTTTGCTTGATATATTGAATGAAATTTTTAAATTATATAAATAAGATAATAGTACAATAATTGTATTGCTTAGTACACATAATTTAGTTCAGTTATTCAAAATAAATATAAAGTTTGAATAAAATTATATGACCTATGTTTGTGCTGTGTTTAGCATATATATCGGTATATCCCCTTGCAAAAAATAAGCACGCGTGCAGAAGTGCCCTTTTGCAGGATTTAGCACCCTGCCCCTTTGAAGGATTTAGCACCCTGCCCCTTTTGCAGGATTTAGCACCCTTCCCCTTTGAAGGATTTAGCACCCTGCCCCTTTGAAGGATTTAGCACCCTGCCCCTTTGAAGGATTTAGCACCCTGCCCCTTTGCAGGATTTAGCACCCTGCCCCTTTGCAGGATTTAGCACCCTGCCCCTTTTGCAGGATTTAGCACCCTGCCCCTTTGAAGGATTTAGCACCCTGCCCCTTTGCAGGATTTAGCACCCTGCCCCTTTTGCAGGATTTAGCACCCTGCCCCTTTTGCAGGATTTAGCACCCTGCCCCTTTGAAGGATTTAGCACCCTGCCCCTTTGAAGGATTTAGCACCCTGCCCCTTTGAAGGATTTAGCATCCTGCCCCTTTGCAGGATTTAGCACCCTGCCCCTTTTGCAGGATTTAGCACCCTGCCCCTTTGAAGGATTTAGCACCCTGCCCCTTTGCAGGATTTAGCACCCTGCCCCTTTTGCAGGATTTAGCACCCTGCCCCTTTTGCAGGATTTAGCACCCTGCCCCTTTGAAGGATTTAGCACCCTGCCCCTTTGAAGGATTTAGCACCCTGCCCCTTTGAAGGATTTAGCACCCTGCCCCTTTTGCAGGATTTAGCACCCTGCCCCTTTGAAGGATTTAGCACCCTGCCCCTTTGAAGGATTTAGCACCCTGCCCCTTTTGCAGGATTTAGCACCCTGCCCCTTTGCAGGATTTAGCACCCTGCCCTTTTGAAATCCTGGCTGGAGCACTGCACATTGCAAGTGATATCATGTTATTTTAAAAATTAGAAAATTATAAGAAAACAAAGTGAAGATTGCCCCCAACTGAGGGCTGCAGGTGGCATCCCCTAAACAAAAAGAGGGCCCTGGTCATATATCCAGTGTTTTTTTCTCACCTTTGGGAGAAAGGTGGCGGGGCCCTTCAGATGGGGAATTTTACGGCAAAATGGGAATTTTTTTTTTATAGAAAGGCATTATTACATTCTTATATTCTACTTTTTTTATAAAAAAACTTATCAACTGTTTTGCTAGAAATGTTAACTTAGAGTATGCACTACATTGGTTGATGAAAGATTGCTGGGATTTTTAACAATAATGCCTCTATCTTAGTCCATTTTTGTCCGATTTTGGTCAATTTTGTTTAAAAATAAAGCTTACATTCTGAGGGGAATTTTAAGGCAAATATAGGGGAAAATATATGGTTTTTTTAGCAGGGGAATAGGGCCGAATTTTGGCCCCATATTGACCCTAAAAAAAACACTGATATCACATCAGATAAACTGGACCTCGTATGTGTGACATTCATTCACAGTGACAGTTCCTCACTGGGAATAGCAAATACATCAAACAATGCAAAAAAAATCTAAATTTGCTGTCAGACACCATGTTTTATAACATATTCACCACATATTGAAAACATTATATACACAATTAAATACGTGATTATTATTTAATTATTTTGTTTAACACAATGCATTACGATCATTGTTGCAGTAATAGTTCCTATATTTATTAAACAAAAAGCCAAACTAGCATAAAACCTTAATATCTGTGTGCATATCTGTGTTATAAATTAGGTCAGACACCCACATGTTTTAGTCTGACATATCTAACAGATTTCGCCTTGGCTTCATTACCCAGTGAATGATCACCTAGTACTCCTAGTCCAGTAGTGTGTAACATTCATCCACATTGACATCACCACTCTGAAAGTGATTTGACACACGGAGGAGCAGACACGTCCCAGTGAGTGACCCCCTAGTACCGCTGGTACAGTAGTGTGTAACATTCATCCACATTGACATCACCACTCTGAAAGTGATTTGACACACGGAGGAGCAGACACGTCCCAGTGAGTGACCCCCTAGTACAGCTGGTCCAGTAGTGTGTAACATTCATCCACATTGATATCACCTCTTTCGGAGTGATTTGACACACGGAGGAGCAGACAGGTCCCAGTGAGTGACCCCCTAGTACAGCTGGTCCAGTAGTGTGTAACATTCATCCACATTGATATCACCTCTTTGGGAGTGATTTGACTAACGGAGGAGCAGACACGTCCCTGTGAGTGACCCCCTAGTACCGCTGGTCCAGTAGTGTGTAACATTCATCCACATTGACATCACCTCTCTGGTAGTGATTTGACTAACAGTGGAGCAGACACTTTTCAGTGAGTGACCCCCCTAGTACCACTGGTACAGTAGTGTGTAACATTCATCCACATTGATATCACCTCTCTGGGAGTGATTTGACACACGTAGGAGCAGACAGGTCCCTGTGAGTGACCCCCTAGTACCGCTGGTACAGTAGCTTTACTTTGTTATTATTCAGATCTACAACAAGGATCAGACCATCAAGGTGAATGTAGATTCAGCAGTTATTACTTCTATCATTTTGTATGTCACATCATTTCCATTTACAGTGAATACCTTGTCTGGATTCCATTGCATTTCATATCCCTTCACAGTGAATACCTCGTCTGGATTCCATTGCATTTCATTCCCCTTCACAGTGAATACCTTGTCTGGATTCCATTGCATTTCATATCCGTTCACAGTGAATACCTTGTCTGGATTCCATTGCATTTCATTCCCCTTCACAGTGAATACCTTGTCTGGATTCCATTTCATTTCATTCCCCTTCACAGTGAATACCTTGTCTGGATTCCATTGCATTTCATTCCCCTTTACAGTGAATACCTTGTCTGGATTCCAATGCAGTTCATTCCCCTTTACAGTGAATACCTTGTCTGGATTCCATTGCTCTGTCAGAGCCTGGGTACTGTTCACAATCCTCCCAAAACTTCAGTCTTTGAAATAACACACTTGCCGAAACCCCAGGACAATTAATTACCTATTTGGGCAAGTTAAAATTTGCACCTGTCTGCCCAAAAGGGCAAATACAATAGTGCAAAATTATGAAGTTAAAAGATTATTGTACGAAAAATACAACAACATCCAAAAATGTTTCTCACAAATATTACATAATCGCATGATTTTCTTTCCATATAACTACATGAACATCATAACTAACATTTGAACTGATTAGGTAGGTCTTGAGTTTGTTTCCTCATTTCGGGCAAGTTCAGGTTGATTTGACAGATACTGATTAAGTCACTTGTAATAAGGAATTTTCCCATATTTTTCAGTGTGTTGTAATTTTTCCAGACATTTCTTTTGGGCTTTAAAGAAGAATTCCTCCTTGCCCCCAATTATTCTGAAGGTTCTTCAATTGTTCCGTTCTTTCAAAGCAATCTTCTCAGTTTCATCTATTGTGGTATTAATTTTCTTCCTCTTTCTCCCAATTATTCTGAAGGTTCTTCAATTGTTCCGTTCTTTCAAAGCAATTTTCTCAATTTCATCCCATGTGGTATTAATTTTCTTCCTCCTTCTCCCAATTATTCTGAAGGTTCTTCAATTGTTCCGTTCTTTCAAAGCGATCTTCTCAATTTCATCTACTGTGGTATTAATTTTCTTCCTCTTGCCCCCAATTATTCTGAAGGTTCTTCAATTGTTCCGTTCTTTCAAAGCAATCTTCTCAATTTCATCTATTGTGGTATTAATTTTCTTCCTCTTGCCCCCAATTATTCTGAAGGTTCTTCAAGTGTTCCATTCTTTCAAAGCAATCTTCTCAATTTCATCTATTGTGGTATTAATTTTCTTCCTCTTTCTCCCAATTATTCTGAAGGTTCTTCAATTGTTCCGTTCTTTCAAAGCGATCTTCTCAATTTCATCTATTGTGGTATTAATTTTCTTCCTCTTTCTCCCAATTATTCTGAAGGTTCTTCAAGTGTTCTGTTCTTTCAAAGTGATCTTCTCAATTTCATCTATTGTGGTATTAATTTTCTTCCTCTTGCCCCCAATTATTCTGAAGGTTCTTCAAGTTTTCCGTTCTTTCAAAGCAATCTTCTCAATTTCATCTATTGTGGTATTAATTGTCTTCCTCTTTCTCCCAATTATTCTGAAGGTTCTTCAAGTGTTCTGTTCTTTCAAAGTGATCTTCTCAATTTCATCCCATGTGGTATTAATTTTCTTATTTGTTTCTTGTACATGTGTAGTTGTTCTTTGTTGTGAAGCTTCTTCAATTGTTCCAGAAAAGTGTGAATCGGAAGTGTGAATGTTGCTTCTTCATTAGAATAATGGCTGACAGTTGCTGCAGATCTTTTTTCAATTTTTTTGACATACACTGATATAAGTGTCACTTTATAGCACAATCTGAAAAGGAAAAGAAAACATTAGCTATAAAAAATATTACATACCATATACATTGTTTAGAACCATTAAACTGTGTCTGTGCAGTGTTACAGAAAACATAATGGTATAAATTAAAGCCGCAGTCCATATAATATAATTCAATGCATCGTAAAATGGCATTAGTTCTAATGAACGTTAATGGTGTTTATTCGACTGAAAACTGTTTCTTATTTACGAAAGGCATTTTAAAATGCTTGCTACAAACAGAATAGACAATAATATACATGCTGATTTACTCCAAAGGCATCACCAGTTATTGCATACAGATAACTAGACGATAAAAAGTTACCGAAACATTATTATTTTACCGATTTCAATGCAGATTTTTGTATTTTGGTGGGTAAGATGTCAGTTAGAAGTAATTTCTGCAAAGTTTAATTTTTATTCACATATTTCTATACTGCGACTTTAATTGATATAGTTAATTTCAATACACTTCCATCTAACATGGATGAAAGTAAGTAACATTGTTTTAAAAAGCAAAATTGGCCTTCCATTAACACATATGTGGCGCGTTGTGGGAAAACCGGTCGTAATGCATGTGCGTAAAGTGTCGTCCCGGATTAGCCTTGCAGTCCGCACAGGCTAATCCGGGATGGCACTTTCCGCTTTTTTAGGTATTTTTTGTTTCAATGAAGTGTCTTCTAACCATAAATCCACTTTAGGCGAAACGTGTTGTCCCGGATTAGCCTGTGCAGACTGCACAGGCTAATCCGGGATGACACTTTATGCACATGCATTAAGTCCGGTTTTCCCACGACGCGCCACATATGTTCTGTATGGCTTCATGGGGTTGTTCCAATTCATTCTCATTAAAGCTTGGTACAGTTTTCATCATCAGTCTTCAAAGAAGCCTGCAGGCTTATAGGTTTATCTTTCAGTTCCTGCAGTGTTTTGTCAATCTCACCAAACATGGAATTAATTTTCTGGTATGTTTCTTGTAACTTTCGTGCAGTTCATTGTATGAAACTTGCAGAGTCTCGATGCATACCTCCCAATTATTTTCAGACCGTGTATACCCATAACCCACTTCTGCCAAACACTTTAAATGATTGCATAGACTTTGTTCTTCTTCAAGACTCAATATTTTGGAGCTTCTTTGATTGTTCCGGAATGGTTTGATTCTTGGCTGACATTTGCTGCAGATCTGTTGACTGTTTGTTGACTGACACAGATATATGTGTGTCACTTTAGAGTACTGTCTGTAAACGAAAAGAAAACTTTAGCCATATGAAAATATTACATACCAAATACATTTTAACCATGTACAAACTTAAAATGGATTTAGTGGCATAAATTTAAAAAACAAAAAAACTATCAAGTTAAGTGCCATATAATTCTTTTAAACATTGAAAGTAAAAAGTAAAAAGAATCATTTTTGTAAATGCAACTTTGCTGTTATCACGAATGGCCTGTATGGCGTCATGGAGTTTGTCCAATTCATTCTAAATGAGACAAGTCTCCATTAAACATTGAAAGTAAAAAGTAAAAAGAACCTTTGTTATAAATGCAACTTTGCTCTTATCACGAATGGCCTGTATGGCATCATGGAGTTTGTCCAATTCATTCTAAATGAGACAAGTCTCCATTAAACATTGAAAGTAAAAAGTAAAAAGATGCAACTTTACTCTTATCACGAATGGCCTGTATGGCATCATGGAGTTTGTCCAATTCATTCTAAATGAGACAAGTCTCCATTAAACATTGAAAGTAAAAAGTAAAAAGAACCTTTGTTATAAATGCAACTTTGCTCTTATCACGAATGGCCTGTATGGCATCATGGAGTTTGTCCAGTTCATTCTAAATGAGACAAGTCTCCATTAAACATTGAAAGTAAAAAGAACCTTTGTTGTAAATGCAACTTTGCTCTTATCACGAATGGCCTGTATGGCTTCATGGAGTTGGTCCAATTCATTCTAAATGAGAATTGGTGCATTTATCAACACCAGTCATTAAAACACTTTGCATGCTCATCAGTTTATCAGTCAGTTCTTTCAGTGTTGTCTTTTCATTTTCATGTAATGTGTGATTTATTTTTTGACATTGTTCTTTGTGTGAAACGTGCATGTCCATTATGTTCACCTCTCGGTTATTGTAAAGCTTCTTCGTTTGTTCTAGAAAAGTTTGAATTTTGCTTCATTTGTTCTGGACTGGTTTGAATCATGGCTGACAGTTGCTGCAGGTCTGTTGACTGTTTTTTTATTGACGCACACATAAGTGTTACAGTCTGAAAAGGAAAATAAATCACTAGCAATATAAAAATATTACATAGAAATATACATAGTTCACTACCTCTAAGTACCCTTCTCGAATAAGCGTTTTAAAGGCTGCGGTATTGGCACCATATTTTTTCAGTGTTTAATGCGCATTAAGTACACTTTTAGTACGCTAAGTGTACTGTTTGTGTTCTTTTTCCGGATTTTTTTCAAAAAAGTTTATTAGTGTACTAGATAACACTTAAAATACACTTTAAATGCACTTAAGTGTTTTTTTTGTTGAAGAAAAAGTGCATTTTTCTTGGCGAACAATACACTTTAAATGCACTTAAGTGTGTTAATGCAGGGAAAATGCAGAAAAAATACAATTTTTTTTTTTAATAAGTGTATTTTTAGTGCATTTTTAAGTGTATTCAACGTGCATTTAATGCAGAAAAATACGGTGCCAATGCCGCAGCATTTTTCGAGAAGGGTATGTATGTGCAATCTTACAGCAGTAGTGACATTAATAAAAATAAGTGATAACCTTAATTTCCAAATACTTAAGTTAATGTGGAAGAAATGTTCAAAAGGACCATTGTTGTAAGATGCAAAATTGCGCTTATCTTCATGTCCTGGATGACTTAAGAAATTGTTCCAATTCATTGTCATATCTTCATGTCCTGTATGACTTAAGAAATTGTTCCAATTCATTGTCATATCTTCATGTCCTGTATGACTTAAGAAATTGTTCCAATTCATTGTCATATCTTCATGTCCTGTATGACTTAAGAAATTGTTCCAATTCATTGTCATATCTTCATGTCCTGTATGACTTAAGAAATTGTTCCAATTCATTGTCATATCTTCATGTCCTGTATGACATAAGAAATTGTTCCAATTCATTGTCATATCTTCATGTCCTGTATGACTTAAGAAATTGTTCCAATTCATTGTCAATAATGCCTGGTGCAGTTTTTAAAATCAGTCTTCAAAAAAGCCTTCAGACTCATCTGTTTATCTTTCAGTTCTTTCAGTGCTTTCTCAATGTCATCTAACATGAAATTTATTTTCCGACATGTTTCTTGTTCATTGTGCAAAGTCTCAACGCTTGCGTCCCAATTATTTTGAAGCTACTTCAGTTGTTCCAGAATTGTTTGAATCTTGGCTGACAGATGTTGCAGATCTGTGGACTATGTTTTGACTGACACAGATATAAGTTTCACTTTAGAGTACTGTCTGTAAAGGAAAAGAAAACTTTAGCCATATGAAAATATTTCATACAATATACATTGTTCACAACCTTTTATATTGTTCAAACTTACAACTGATTCAGTGGTATAAATAAATAAAAAAAACTATCAAGTTCTGTACCATATAATTCTTTTAACATGGAAAGTAAAAAGTCAGAAGAACCATTTTTGTAAATGCAACTTTGCTCTTGTCACAAATGGCCTGTATGGCGTCATGGAGTTTGTCCAATTCATTCTAAATGAGACAAGTCTCCATTAAACATTGAAAGTGAAATGTCAGAAGAACCATTTTTGTAAATGCAACTTTGCTCTTGTCACAAATGGCCTGTATGGCGTCATGGAGTTTGTCCAATTCATTCTAAATGAGACAAGTCTCCATTAAACATTGAAAGTAAAATGTCAGAAGAACCATTTTTGTAAATGCAACTTTGCTCTTGTCACAAATGGCCTGTATGGCGTCATGGAGTTTGTCCAATTCATTCTAAATGAGACAAGTCTCCATTAAACATTGAAAGTGAAAAGTAAAAAGAACCCTTGTTGTAAATGCAACTTTGCTCTTATCACGAATGGCCTGTTTGGCTTCATGGAGTTTGTCCAATTCATTCTAAATGAGACAAGTCTCCATTAAACATTGAAAGTAAAAACAGGCATTGTTGTAAAACGCAAAAATTTTCTTATCACCCATGGTCTGTATGGCTTCATGGAGTTGTTCCAATTCATTCTCAGTGAAGCTTCCCTTCTAGAAAAAGTGTATTTAATATGCATTTTATGTGCATTAAACGCTGCGGTATTGGCACTGTATTTTTTCTGCATTTAATACACTTGAAAATGCAGAAAAAATACACTTATTACAGAAAAAAGTGTGTTTTTTCTGCATTTTTCCTGCATTAACATACTTAAAGTGTATTTTTCACCTTGAAAAATGCACTTTTTCTTGAAAAATTCACTTCAGTGCATTTAAAGTGTATTTCATGTGTGTTTTCTAGTACATAAATAAACATTTTTGTAAAAAATACAGAAAAAGTACAGAAACAATTCACTTAGTGTACTGAAAGTGTATTTAATGCGCATTTAACGCAGAAAAAATACCGTGCCAATACCGCAGCTTTTAATTCGCTTATTCGAGAAGGTTTATTACAGTTTGTAAAATCAGTCTTGCAAGAAGCCTGCAGGCTCATTAGTTTAGTTTTCAGGGGTCATATTTTGTTCTTACAGTTGACTAGACTACAGTTATTGCAGAACATTTCCAGCATTTTGTCTTTGTGTACTTCACATTTCAGTAGAAAATCCTCTACTAGTATTTCTTTGAAACTGGTCACTTCTTTATATCTTCCCTTCCATTTGTGTTATGTTTTGAAAACAAATTCTGAAAGTGTAGGCTAATAGTAATACATTTTCAGCATAAAAACTTCTGACATGTAACACAAAAATTCCCTGCCCTGTGAACAGTTTTCTGTACTTCACAAGTTGAAAAACATAAGTTTTTAACCACATCAGAACTTTTTGCAACTGCAGGCAGGGACATTGTCGCAATTATGTTCAAATTGTTGACTGAACAGTAGCCATTGCAGAACCTTTCAAGCATTCTGTGTTAGTGCTTTTTGCATTTCAGTAGAAAATCCTCTATTTTCTTGAAAATGGGCCACTTCTTCATTTCTTCCCATCTATAAATGTCAAGTTCTGAAAGTGTAGACCAATACACTTTCCACATTAAAACCTCTGACATGTTTCACAATAATTGTATGCACTGGCAAAATTTTCTTTCTTTCACAAGTTGAACATCAAAAGTCTTAAAACTTATCAGAAATTTTATCAACATCAGACAATGTCGCCATATTGTTAAAGTTGTTGACTGGACTGTAGTAATTGCAGAACATTTCCAGCATTTTGTCTTTGTGTACTTGACATTTTAGTAGAACATCCTCCAAATTTTCGACATTTTGTACTTACAGTTGACTAGACTATAGTTATTGCAGAACATTTCATGCATTTTGTGTTGTGTACTTTGCATTTCTGTAGATAATCCTCAGTTTTCTTGGAAACTGGCCATTTCTTCATTTCTTCCCTTCCGTAAATGTCATGTTATGAAAACAAAATCTGAAAGTGTAGACCAGTACACTTTCCACATTAAAACCTCAGACATGTTTCACAATAATTATCTGCGCTGGCAAAAATTTTCTTTCTTTCACAAGTTAAACAGCAGAAGTCTTTAAACATATCAGAACTTTTATCTACAGCAGACTTAGAAAATGTCGCGATTTTGTTCAAATTGTTTACTGGACTATAGTTATTGCAGAACATTTCCAGCATCTTGTGTTTGTGTACTGCACATTTTAGAGAAAATCCTCTACTAGTATTTCTTTGAAACTTGTCACTTCTTTATATCTTCCCTTCCATTTGTGTTATGTTTTAAAAACAAATTCTGAAAGTGTAGGCTAATAGTAATACATTTTCAGCATAAAAACTTCTGACATGTTATTCAATAATCCCTGCCCTGTGAACAGTTTTCTGTACTTCACAAGTTGAAAAACATAAGTTTTTAACCATATCAGAACTTTTTGCAACTGCAGGCAGGGAAATTGTCAACATTATGTTCGAATTGTTGACTGAACAGTAGCCATGGCAGAACATTTCAAGCATTCTGTGTTGGTGCTTTTTGCATTTCAGTAGAAAATCCTCTATTTTCTTGAAAATGGGCCACTTCTTCATTTCTTCCCTTTTATAAATGTCAAGTTCTGAAAGTGTAGACCAATACACTTTCCACATTTAAACCTCTGACATGTTTTACAATAATTCTATGCACTGGCAAAATTTTCTTTCTTTCACAAGTTGAACAGCAGAAGTCTTTAAACTTATCAGAACTTTTATCTACATCAGGCAATGTTGCCATTTTGTTATAGTTGTTGACTGGACTGTAGTAATTGCAGAACATTTCCAGCATTTTGTCTTTGTGTACTTCACATTTAAGTAGAAAATCCTCCAAATTGTCGACATTATGTACTTACATTTGACTAGACTATAGTTATTGCAGAACATTTCATGCATTTTGTGTTGTGTACTTTGCATTTCTGTAGATAATCCTCAGTTTTCTTGGAAACTGGCTATTTCTTCATTTCTTCCCTTCCGTAAATGTCATGTTTTGAAAACTAATTCTGAAAGTGTAGACCAGTACACTTTCCACATTAAAACCTCTGACATGTTTCACAATAATTATCTGCGCTGGCAAAAAATGTCTTTCTTTCACAAGTTTAACAGCAGAAGTCTTAAAACTTATCAGAACTTTTATCTACATCAGACAATGTCGCCATCTTGTTAAAGTTGTTGACTGGACTGTAGTAATTGCAGAACATTTCCAGCATTTTGTCTTTGTGTACTTCACATTTTAGTAGAAAATCCTCCAAATTGTCGACATTTTGTACTTACAGTTGACTAGACTATAGTTATTGCAGAACATTTAATGCATTTTGTGTTGTGTACTTTGCATTTCTGTAGATAATCCTCAGTTTTCTTGGAAACTGGCCATTTCTTTGATTCTTCCCTTCCGTAAATGTCATGTTATGAAAACAAAATCTGAAAGTGTAGACCAGTACACTTTCCATATTAAAACCTCTGACATGTTTCACAATAATTATCTGCGCTGGCAAAAAATTTCTTTCTTTCACAAGTTAAACAGCAGAAGTCTTTAAACATATCACAGCTTTTATCTACAGCAGACTGAGAAAATGTCACCATTTTGTTCAAGTTGTTGACTGGACTATAGTAATTGCAGAACATTTCCAGCATCTTGTGTTTGTGTACTTCACATTTCAGTAGAAAATCCTCTACTAGTATTTCTTTGAAACTGGTCACTTCTTTATATCTTCCCTTCCATTTGTGTTATGTTTTGAAAATGAATTCTGAAAGTGTAGGCTAATAGTAATACATTTTCAGCATAAAAACTTCTGACATGTAACGCAAAAATTCCCTGCCCTGTGAACAGTTTTCTTTACTTCACAAGTTGAAAAACATAAGTTTTTAACCACATCAGAACTTTTTGCAACTGCAGGCAGGGAAATTGTCAACATTATGTTCGAATTGTTGACTGAACAGTAGCCATTGCAGAACATTTCAAGCATTCTGTGTTAGTGCTTTTTGCATTTCAGTAGAAAATCCTCTATTTTTTTTGAAAATGGGCTTTTCTTCATTTCTTCCCATCTATAAATGTCAAGTTCTGAAAGGGTAGACCAATACACTTTCCACATTAAAACCTCTGACATGTTTCACAATAATTCTATGCGCTGGCAAAATTTTCTTTCTTTCATAAGTTGAACAGCAGAAGTCTTTAAACTTATCAGAACTTTTATCTACATCAGACAATGTCGCCATTTTGTTAAAGTTGTTGACTGGACTGTAGTAATTGTAGAACATTTCCAGCATTTTGTCTGTGTGTAATTCACATTTTAGTACAAAATCCTCCAAATTGTCGACATTTTGTACTTACAGTTGACTTGACTATAGTTATTGCAGAACATTTCATGCATTTTGTGTTGTGTCCTTCGCATTTCTGTAGATAATCCTCAGTTTTCTTGGAAACTGGCCATTTCTTCCCTTCCGTAAATGTCATGTTTTGAAAACAAAATCTGAAAGTGTAGACCAGTACATTTTCCACAATAAAACCTCAGACATGTTTCACAATAATTATCTGCGCTGGCAAACAATTTCGTTCTTTCACAAGTTAAACAGCAGAAGTCTTTAAACATATCAGAACTTTTATCTACAGCAGACTGAGAAAATGTGGCCATTTTGTTCAAATTGTTTACTGGACTATAGTAATTGCAGAACATTTCCAGCATCTTGTGTTTGTGTACTTCACGTTTTAGTAGAAAATCCTCTACTAGTCTTTCTTTGAAATTGATCACTTCTTTATATCTTCCCTTCCATTAGTGTTATGTTTTGAAAACAAATTCTGAAAGTGTAGGCTAATAGTAATACATTTTCAGCATAAAAACTTCTGACATGTTATTCAATAATCCCTGCCCTGTGGACAGTTTTCTGTACTTCACAAGTTGAAAAACATAAGTTTTTAACCACATCAGAACTTTTTGCAACTGCAGGCAGGGAAATTGTCACCATTATGTTCAAATTGTTGACTGAACAGTAGCCATTGCAGAACCTTTCAAGCATTCTGTGTTAGTGCTTTTTGCATTTCAGTAGAAAATCCTCTATTTTCTTGAAAATGGGCCACTTCTTCATTTTTCTTCCCATCTATAAATGTCAAGTTCTGAAAGTGTAGACCAATACACTTTCCACATTAAAACCTCTGACATGTTTCACAATAATTCTATGCACTGGCAAAATGTTCTTTCTTTCACAAGTTGAACATCAAAAGTCTTAAAACTTATCAGAAATTTTATCAACATCAGACAATGTCGCCATATTGTTAAAGTTGTTGACTGGACTGTAGTAATTGCAGAACATTTCCAGCATTTTGTCTTTGTGTACTTGACATTTTAGTAGAACATCCTCCAAATTTTCGACATTTTGTACTTACAGTTGACTAGACTATAGTTATTGCAGAACATTTCATGCATTTTGTGTTGTGTACTTTGCATTTCTGTAGATAATCCTCAGTTTTCTTGGAAACTGGCCATTTCTTCATTTCTTCCCTTCCGTAAATGTCATGTTATGAAAACAAAATCTGAAAGTGTAGACCAGTACACTTTCCACATTAAAACCTCAGACATGTTTCACAATAATTATCTGCGCTGGCAAAAATTTTCTTTCTTTCACAAGTTAAACAGCAGAAGTCTTTAAACATATCAGAACTTTTATCTACAGCAGACTTAGAAAATGTCGCGATTTTGTTCAAATTGTTTACTGGACTATAGTTATTGCAGAACATTTCCAGCATCTTGTGTTTGTGTACTGCACATTTTAGAGAAAATCCTCTACTAGTCTTTCTTTGAAACTTGTCACTTCTTTATATCTTCCCTTCCATTTGTGTTATGTTTTAAAAACAAATTCTGAAAGTGTAGGCTAATAGTAATACATTTTCAGCATAAAAACTTCTGACATGTTATTCAATAATCCCTGCCCTGTGAACAGTTTTCTGTACTTCACAAGTTGAAAAACATAAGTTTTTAACCATATCAGAACTTTTTGCAACTGCAGGCAGGGAAATTGTCAACATTATGTTCGAATTGTTGACTGAACAGTAGCCATGGCAGAACATTTCAAGCATTCTGTGTTGGTGCTTTTTGCATTTCAGTAGGAAATCCTCTATTTTCTTGAAAATGGGCCACTTCTTCATTTCTTCCCTTTTATAAATGTCAAGTTCTGAAAGTGTAGACCAATACACTTTCCACATTTAAACCTCTGACATGTTTTACAATAATTCTATGCACTGGCAAAATTTTCTTTCTTTCACAGGTTGAACAGCAGAAGTCTTTAAACTTATCAGAACTTTTATCTACATCAGGCAATGTTGCCATTTTGTTATAGTTGTTGACTGGACTGTAGTAATTGCAGAACATTTCCAGCATTTTGTCTTTGTGTACTTCACATTTAAGTAGAAAATCCTCCAAATTGTCGACATTATGTACTTACATTTGACTAGACTATAGTTATTGCAGAACATTTCATGCATTTTGTGTTGTGTACTTTGCATTTCTGTAGATAATCCTCAGTTTTCTTGGAAACTGGCTATTTCTTCATTTCTTCCCTTCCGTAAATGTCATGTTTTGAAAACTAATTCTGAAAGTGTAGACCAGTACACTTTCCACATTAAAACCTCTGACATGTTTCACAATAATTATCTGCGCTTGGCAAAAAATGTCTTTCTTTCACAAGTTTAACAGCAGAAGTCTTAAAACTTATCAGAACTTTTATCTACATCAGACAATGTCGCCATCTTGTTAAAGTTGTTGACTGGACTGTAGTAATTGCAGAACATTTCCAGCATTTTGTCCTTGTGTACTTCACATTTTAGTAGAAAATCCTCCAAATTGTCGACATTTTGTACTTACAGTTGACTAGACTATAGTTATTGCAGAACATTTAATGCATTTTGTGTTGTGTACTTTGCATTTCTGTAGATAATCCTCGGTTTTCTTGGAAACTGGCCATTTCTTTGATTCTTCCCTTCCGTAAATGTCATGTTATGAAAACAAAATCTGAAAGTGTAGACCAGTACACTTTCCATATTAAAACCTCTGACATGTTTCACAATAATTATCTGCGGTGGCAAAAAATTAATTTCTTTCACAAGTTAAACAGCAGAAGTCTTTAAACATATCACAGCTTTTATCTACAGCAGACTGAGAAAATGTCACCATTTTGTTCAAGTTGTTGACTGGACTATAGTAATTGCAGAACATTTCCAGCATCTTGAGTTTGTGTACTTCACATTTCAGTAGAAAATCCTCTACTAGTATTTCTTTGAAACTGGTCACTTCTTTATATTTTCCCTTCCATTTGTGTTATGTTTTGAAAATGAATTCTGAAAGTGTAGGCTAATAGTAATACATTTTCAGCATAAAAACTTCTGACATGTAACACAAAAATTCCCTGCCCTGTGAACAGTTTTCTTTACTTCACAAGTTGAAAAACATAAGTTTTTAACCACATCAGAACTTTTTGCAACTGCAGGCAGGGAAATTGTCAACATTATGTTCGAATTGTTGACTGAACAGTAGCCATTGCAGAACATTTCCAGCATTCTGTGTTAGTGCTTTTTGCATTTCAGTAGAAAATCCTCTATTTTTTTTGAAAATGGGCTTCTCTTCATTTCTTCCCATCTATAAATGTCAAGTTCTGAAAGGGTAGACCAATACACTTTCCACATTAAAACCTCTGACATGTTTCACAATAATTCTATGCGCTGGCAAAATTTTCTTTCTTTCATAAGTTGAACAGCAGAAGTCTTTAAACTTATCAGAACTTTTATCTACATCAGACAATGTCGCCATTTTGTTAAAGTTGTTGACTGGACTGTAGTAATTGCAGAACATTTCCAGCATTTTGTCTGTGTGTAATTCACATTTTAGTACAAAATCCTCCAAATTGTCGACATTTTGTACTTACAGTTGACTTGACTATAGTTATTGCAGAACATTTCATGCATTTTATGTTGTGTCCTTCGCATTTCTTAGATAATCCTCAGTTTTCTTGGAAACTGGCCATTTCTTCATTTCTTCCCTTCCGTAAATGTCATGTTTTGAAAACAAAATCTGAAAGTGTAGACCAGTACATTTTCCACAATAAAACCTCTGACATGTTTCACAATAATTCTATGTGCTGGCAAAATTTTCTTTCTTTCACAAGTTGAACAGCAGAAGTCTTTAAACATATCAAAACTTTTATCTACATCAGACTGAGAAAATGTCGCCATTTTATTCAAATTGTTGACTGGACTGTAGTAATTGCAGAATATTTCCAGCATCTTGTCTTTGTGTACTTCACATTTTAGTAGAAAATCCTCCTAATTGTCGACATTTTGTACTTACAGTTGACTAGACTATAGTTATTGCTGAACATTTGAAGCATTTTGTGTTGTGTACTTTGCATTTCTGTAGATAATCCTCAGTTTTCTTGGAAACTGGCCATTTCTTCATTTCTTCCCTTCCGTAAATGTCATGTTTTGAAAACAAATTCAGAAAGTGTAGACCAATACACTTTCCACATTAAAACCTCTGACATGTTTCACAATAATTATCTGCGCTGGCAAAAATTGTGTTTCTTTCACAAGTTGAACAGCAGAAGTCTTTAAACATATCAGACTGAGAAAATGTCACCATTTTGTTCAGATTGTTGATTGAACAGTAGCCATTGCAGAACATTTCCAGCATTTTGTGTTTGACTACTTCACATTTCAGTAGAAAGTCCCCTACTTGTATTTCTTTATAAACTTGTCTCTTTTTCATTTTCTTCCCCATAAATGTCATGTTTTGCAAACAGGTTCTGAAAGTGTAGACCAATACGTTTTCCACAGTAAAACTTCTGACATGTTACACAATAATTCCCTGCCCTGGAAAAATAGTCTTTACTTTACAACTTGAACAGCAGATGTCTTTAACTACATCAGAAGCTTTAGCAGCAGCAGACAGATAAATTGTCACCATTTTGTACTTACAGTTGACTAGACTATAGTTATTGCTGAACATTTCATGCATTTTGTGTTGTGTACTTTGCATTTCTGTAGATAATCCTCAGTTTTCTTGGAAACTGGCCATTTCTTCATTTCTTCCCTTCCGTAAATGTCATGTTTTGAAAACAAATTCAGAAAGTGTAGACCAATACACTTTCCACATTAAAACCTCTGACATGTTTCACAATAATTATCTGCGCTGGCAAAAATTGTGTTTCTTTCACAAGTTGAACAGCAGAAGTCTTTAAACATATCAGACTGAGAAAATGTCACCATTTTGTTCAGATTGTTGACTGAACAGTAGCCATTGCAGAACATTTCCAGCATTTTGTGTTTGTCTACTTCACATTTCAGTAGAAAGTCTTATACTTGTATTTCTTGATAAACTTTTCACTTCTTCATTTTCTTTCCCATAAATGTCATGTTTTGCAAACAGGTTCTGAAAGTGTAGACCAATACATTTTCCATAGTAAAACTTCTGACATGTTACACAATAATTCCCTGCCCTGGAAACAATAGTCTTTACTTTACAACTTGAACAGCAGATGTCTTTAACTACATCAGAAGCTTTAGCAGCAGCAGACAGATAAATTGTTGCCATTTTGTACTTACAGTTGACTAGACTATAGTTATTGCTGAACATTTCAAGCATCTTGTGTTGTTTTTTGTGCGTTTCAGTAGAAAGTCGTCTATTTCTTTGGAAACTGACCACTTCTTCATTTTTTCCCTTCTATTTCTGGTATGTTTTGAAAACAAATTCTGAAATTGTAGGCCAATAACTTACCAGAGTGTCACAAGTTGAAAAGCAGAAGTCTTTATGAGATAAAGATAAGCTTCAAATGAGGTTTTCCGAAATAAAACGGGACCCCTTTTTCATCAAACCAGATGTGGGACTCATTTCGATCGTAAAACTATTTTGGTGCGTACAACTTGCAAAACAATTTTGAGACGTCTGCCCCAAAACAATCCCTTACATAAACATCAAAATATTACTCCTAACTGTTTAATATAACATAACATTTTCTCTCATTCCATGCCGAGAGAGCGATTTCCGAAGTGAAAATGATCACAAATTACAAGGAGATCAGTCTTTATGCAGTCAGGGAAATGTCACCATCCTGCTCTAATGTTGACTTTACTGGAGTCCTTGCAGACCATTTCTGCATCTTGTCTTTGTGTACTTCACCTTTTCATATAATATCCTCAACTAGTATTTCTTTGGAAACTGGCCACTTCTTCATTTCTTCCCTTCCGTACCTGGTATGTTTTGCAAACAAGTTATGACAGTGTAGGTCAATACATTTTCTGCATCAAAACCTCTGACATGTTTCACAATTATTCTCTGCACTTATGTTTGTGTACTTCACATTTCAGTTGAAAATCCTCCAGTATTTCTTTGGAAACTGGCCACTTCTTCATTTCTCCCCTTCCAAATGGGGTTTGTTTTGCAATAAACTGGCCACTTCTTCATTTCTCCCCTTCCAAATGGGGTTTGTTTTGCAATAAACTGGCCACTTCTTCATTTCTCCCCTTCCAAATGGGGTTTGTTTTGCAATAAACTGGCCACTTCTTCATTTCTCCGCTTCCAAATGGGGTTTGTTTTGCAATAAACTGGCCACTTCTTCATTTCTCCGCTTCCAAATGGGGTTTGTTTTGCAATAAACTGGCCACTTCTTCATTTCTCCCCTTCCAAATGGGGTTTGTTTTGCAATCAAGTTCTGAAAGTGTATGCCAATACACTTTCCGCAATAAAACTTGTAATAGACATGTTTCACAATAATCTCTGTTCTGGCTTTACTTCACAAGTTGAACAGCAGAAAGCATTTTTATTATATGCTTTTCAGTGAAATATCAAATTTTATTGGTGAAATAAAATCTTATATTTTCACTGTTCACTGTTCTTTGCAGTGAAAATATAAAATAAAACGGACTATATTTCTATCAATAGCATCGATCTACCAGTATAGGTTTATCTCCCTTGGCAAGTGTATATATATGTACAGTATTTACACACATTTGTTTACAGAAAACACATAGTAAAGTTCAACAAAAATATAATTTAGCGACAATGACGCACAAATTATGGCCCATTTTTCCCCACCATACTTATGATAAACAATGTTGGAATCATTTATGATGTCATTTTTATGACGTCATAATACACAAACGTGTGACGTTTAAGCTTTTATCGCGCATTTTTATTTATTTTTTGTCCAAAAGCATAAAATAAAACGAAAATTTGTTGATTTCGGTGAATGATTGAATATTTATTTCACCCATGGTCATAGAAAACTATATTTTCACTCGTCGCTACGCCACTGTTGAAAAAATATTTTCTACGACCAATCGTGAAATAAAATACGATCATTCACCAAAATCAACAAATATCTATCCTCTATATCCACATCTGGGCTGGTATTTATAAAGAATCTTAGTCGAAAATTACGAAAAATCATAAAATTCTCAAATTTAATTATTGGATTTTCTGACAAAATAATGCATTTTTGGAAGAATTTTACAAATAATTTGCAATATTATTCAAAGTGTATTAATATCTAGCATTAGTCATGCAAATGTTCCAAGCATAGTATCAATTTCTAATTATGACTTATGTTCAAGTTAAGTTAAGAATGGCTTAAGAATTATGGGCCCAGGACATTCATCCTCGCCAATTTGTTTTTATTATTGACTATAGCAAACCAGCCTTTTATGGCTTTAAACTAAATCTTGGTAAATAATTATTATACTGTACACTATGTACAGTAAAAACTACTCCAAAATCTACTTGTACCGCTACTATTACTACTGCTACTCCTACTACCGCTACTATTACTACCGCTACTATTACTACTGCTACTCCTACTACTGCTAGTACTAGTATGCTGCACATTTTTGCAATACAAAAATGCACATTTATTAATGTTCTTGACTTGTTAATCAAATATCAAAATAAAAAACTAAAAATTAAAAAAAATTATTCAAATTCCGACGAAATTATAATCTCTAATCCATCATGTTTGTTTAAGACATAAAGTCAGTTTCAAGTTTATACATTATCATGTTTAATCAGTTATAGCTTGTCATTGCTTTTATAACTCTTTTTTGATATGTTATATATGTGAGATATGGTTTAACTCTAAATTTGTATAATCCTACTTAAATAGTTCCTTTCCTGTGTCTGTCAAAGATAGGTGATGATTGCTAATCAGAAAACATATTGTTTATTATTTACATTAAATGTATTAATCTTGTGATTGTTGTAATTAAGTAAATTTTCAAATACACAAAATTACTCAATAAGAAGCCATCACCTTGTGTATAAATGGGTTTACTTTGTAAAATATGGACATAATTTAGTAGAGACTCTTTCCTTAATGACTCTTTGTGTTATAGAAACTTTGTGAATATATAATTTGTGAACATGTTCATTAAAATCAAACATTATTATTTAATGTCTATGTGACTGTGTTTAAATTATTAACACTGTGAGACAGAATCAATCAAAGCTGAGGAATATTATTGTTGTTATTGTTGATTGTTGAACATTAGTCTTCGTGAAATAATTAAAACTATATCATCAACACTTTGTAAGTTTGCACTTGGAACTCTTTCATCGTACGTACGACTGTGTCTCAAACAACCATCACCCTCCTACTGTGGCGTAATATGTGATCATAGAATCCTGGGTAGAGGTCTTTAACGGTACACCTCTCACCAAGCCAAGCGAGTAAACTTAAGAATTCCTGTGAGCAACAGTCAAGGAGCGTCGGGCCACACGTTACACCTCTCACCAAAGCCAAGCAAGTAAACTTCAGGATTCCTGTGAGCAACAGTCAAGGAGCGTCGGGCCACACGGTACACCTCTCACCAAAGCCAAACGAGTAAACTTCAGAATTCCTGTGAGCAACAGTCAAGGAGCGTCGGGCCACACGGTACACCTCTCACCAAAGCCAAACGAGTAAACTTCAGAATTCCTGTGAGCAACAGTCAAGCAGTGTCGGGCCACAGAAGAGTAAGACTTATGCCAATTATGGATAGGCAAGTCCATTTGATCTTCAACACTGCAAGGACAGAGCCTGCTGAGGCATCCTCCACGTACATCCTCCAGGTACATTCCCAGTCGAGAGATTAGGTCAGGTTGGAGGTGTGGAGACCGGTTCCATGGAAACCATCTTTGCAAAGTGCGGAGCAGGATTTGCTACCATTGTTGCCAGTATGGCCACTATGCCTAATCCTGCGAGAAAGCACCTGCAGCCAATAGACCAATCCGGGATTTGCCACGAATAGTTTTCACTCCTGCCCAGCTATATTAAACGATAATTTTCCATTCATCGAAAATCACAAACATTACAAAGTGCTTATTTGAATATCACAAACATTATGCACATGCTCTTTTGTATGAAATAGTTAAACCGCTAAACACGTGATATCCAAGTGCAATGATTGGATAACAGTGCAGATTAATTTGAATATGATTGACATTTGTGGAAGGTTCTATCATGGATGCCTTAGCGAAAGGTTTGCGAGCCTCTGTGATGAAAACAAATCTAAACTTAATGGACAGACCTGTAAAAAACTAACTGAAAGTGATATAATCAAGAATTACCATTTAGTGACATCAACAATGAGGATGTAATGAAATGTTTGTTTAATCCAAGCTTAAAAAGACAATCTGTTACTGTAACTTGTAACTTACAAGTGAATTATCTTTCCATATTGAAATCAAACACCTGTGTGAAGAATAAAATCAAACACCTGTGTGAAGACTGCAATCAAACACCTGTGTGTAGAATGAAAGCATACACCTGTTTCCAGAATGAAATCAAACACCTGTGCAAAGAATGAAATCAAACACCTGTGTTTCCAGAATGAAATCAAACACGTTTGAAGACTGCAATCAAACACCGGTGTGTAGAATGAAATCATACACCTGTGTTTCCAGAATGAAATCAAACACCTGTGCAAAGAATGAAATCAAACACCTGTGTGTAGAATGAAATCAAACACCTGTGTTTCCAGAATAAAATCAAACACCTGTGTGAAGAATGAAATCAAACACCTGTGTGAAGACTGCAATCAAACACCTGTGTGTAGAATGAAAGCATACACCTGTGTTTCCAGAATGAAATCAAACACCTGTGCAAAGAATGAAATCAAACACCTGTGTGAAGAATGAAATCAAACACGTGTGTTTCCAGAATAAAATCAAACACCTGTGTTTCCAGAATGAAATCAAACACCTGCGTTTCCAGAATAAAGTCAAACACCTGTGTGAGGAATGAAATCAAACACCTGTGTGAAAAATGAAATCAAACACCTGTGTTTCCAGAATGAAATCAAACACCTATGTGAAGAATGAAATCAAACACCTGTGTGAAGAATGAAATCAAACACCTGTGTGAAGAATGAAACAAACACCTGTGTGAAAAATGAAATCAAACACCTGTGTTTCCAGAATGAAATCAAACACCTGTGTTCCCAGAATGGAATCAAACACCGGTGTTTCCAGACTGAAATGATACACTTGTGTGAAGAATGGAATCAAACACATGTGTGAAGAATGAAATCAAATATTTGTGTGAAGAATGAAATCAAACACCTGTGTTCCCAGAATGAAATCAAACACCTGTGTTTCCAGAATGAAATCAAACACCTGTGTTCCCAGAATGAAATCAAACACCTGTGTTTCCAGAATGAAATCAAACACCTGTGTGAAGAATGAAATCATACACCTGTGTGAAAAATAAAATCAAACACCTGTGTGAAGAATGAAATTAAACACCTGTGTTTCGAGAATGAAATCAAACACCTGTATGAAGAATGAAATCAAACACCTGTGTGAAGAATGGAATCAAACGCTGGTGTGAAGAATGAAATCAAACACCTGTGTGAAGAAGTGGACCATCTTAAACATGAAATTGAGGCAAAAGATGAAACAATAAGGACATTACAAGCAAATTTGGAAAACAACAGAAGTAAGGGAAACTCACAGAAAATTTAGCAGCTACTGGACAGAAATGCCATGTTGGAAGAAAAACTTACATCATTTGCCAGAATTATATAAGAAACCAGAGAAGAACGGCAACGGTTGGAATAATCAAAAAGGGCATTTGTGCATTGTCAACATGTGTGTGGAATTTTTTTATAATGAACAAAGTTCAATAAAAGGCAGAGCAGACCCGACTTCTAGCAATGCCATTCCACAGCACAAGATGAGGCAGCAAGACATACCATGCTCCAGATAGATGTCCTGTCAACCTGACCTGTTCCGGTTGTTACAAATGCAGCTTTCTTACACATTTTTCAGCATTTTGTACTAAAACATGAAATTCAATTTTAACTTTGGAGGGCCAAAGTATTCGACCAAGGGGTGACTATTATGCTGCACATGTTTGCAATACAATTAATAAATTAATTTTCTTAAGTTTTTAACCAAATATGTTCATTATACAACATTATTCAAATTCCTTGTCATTTGCTTTTATGACTCTTTGATATGTTCTATGTGTGAGATTGGTTTAACACTATATTTACATTTGTATTAATCTTGTGATTGTAGTAATTAAGTAAATTTTCAAATATACAATCAGAATTACTCAGTAAGAAGCCATCACCTTGTGTATAAATGGGTTTACTTCGTAAAATAGGGACAGAATTTAGTAGACAAAACTTAACCTTACTGTGTGACTCTTGTCTTTGTGACTCTTTGTGAAATAGCAACTTTGTGAATATATCATTTGAGAAAATGTACATACAATCAAACATTACTATTTAATGTCTATGTGACTGTGTTTAAATTAGTATAACTATGTGACAGAATCAATCAAAGCTGAGGAATATTATTGTTGTTATTTTTTATTGTTGAACATTACTCTTCGTGAAATAATAAGAACAATATCATCAACACTTTGTGAGTTTGCGCTTTGAACTCTTCCATCGTACAGACTGTGTCTCAAACAACCAACCCCCTCCTACTGCAGCATACTACTACTATTGCTACTAGTAACTTTAACTACTACCACTACTACTACTACTACTATTACTACTACCAGAAATAAGAAATTTTAGTAGACAATGGTTATATTGACTACTGTTAATGCTAACATAGCTACTACTGCCACCACCACCACCACCACTGCTACTATTACTATGGTTATATTGACTACTGTTAATGCTAACATAGCTACTACTGCCACCACCACCACCACCACTGCTACTATTACAATGGTTATATTGACTACTGTTAATGCTAACATAGCTACTACTGCCACCACCACCACTGCTACTATTACAATTGTTATATTGACTACTGTTAATGCTAACATAGCTACTACTGCCACCACCACCACTGCTACTATTACTATGGTTATATTGACTACTGTTAACGCTAACATAGCTACTACTGCCACCACCACCACTGCTACTATTACTATGGTTATATTGACTACTGTTAATGCTAACATAGCTACTACTGCCACCACCACCACCACCACCACTGCTACTATTACTATGGTTATATTGACTACTGTTAATGCTAACATAGCTACTACTGCCACCACCACCACCACCACTGCTACTATTACTATGGTTATATTGACTACTGTTAATGCTAACATAGCTACCACTGCCACCACCACCACCACCACTGCTACTATTACTATGGTTATATTGACTACTGTTAATGCTAACATAGCTACCACTGCCACCACCACCACCACCACTGCTACTATTACTATGGTTATATTGACTACTGTTAATACTAACATAGCTACTACTGCCACCACCACCACCACCACTGCTACTATTACAATGGTTATATTGACTACTGTTAATGCTAACATAGCTACTACTGACACCACCACCACCACCACTGCTACTATTACTATGGTTATATTGACTACTGTTAATGCTAACATAGCTACCACTGCCACCACCACCACCACCACTGCTACTATTACTATGGTTATATTGACTACTGTTAATGCTAACATAGCTACCACTGCCACCACCACCACCACCACTGCTACTATTACTATGGTTATATTTACTACTGTTAATGCTAACATAGCTACCACTGCCACCACCACCACTGCTACTATTACTATGGTTATATTGACTACTGTTAATGCTAACATAGCTACCACTGCCACCACCACCACCACCACTGCTACTATTACTATGGTTATATTGACTACTGTTAATGCTAACATAGCTACCACTGCCACCACCACCACCACCACTGCTACTATTACTATGGTTATATTGACTACTGTTAATGATAACATAGCTACCACTGCCACCACCACCACCACCACTGCTACTATTACTATGGTTATATTGACTACTGTTAATGCTAACATAGCTACTACTGCCACCACCACCACCACTGCTACTATTACTACTTGAGAGTAGCTGGAACAACAGTTGTGGCATACACAGCAACAGTAACAGTGATGTTTCTGGTAGGCATAAACTTTCTAGCCTGAGTCTGTTGTTGTGTCTACCACTACTACAATTACCATCACTAATACTACTAGTACTACTACTACTACTACTACTACTACTAAAGTAGTAGTTAGTTGTAGTAATAGCTGGAACAACAGGCTTTGTTACAACAGTAATAGCAGGCACAGCAACAGCAGTAGCAATGATGTTTCTGGTAGTCGTATATTTTCTTGCCTGAGTCTGTTGTTCCAGGGAGGGATTTCCATCGAGGTGGTTCAGGTGGTTACCATGGAAACAGAGACAGCATAAGTCACAGTAGCGGAGGAGGTCAAAGGTTAGTCCAAACATCAGCCACTATTTTTACAGCTTTGTGAATGGGTCCTGTACCAGTCAAATTGGGAATTTTGTTTTGTCAGTGTGTTTTGTGTATTTCGATGTTTATGACCCTTCTCGAAAAAGTGTATTTAATATGCATTTTATGTGTATTAAACGCTGCACTGTATTTTTTCTGCGTTTAATACACTTGAAAATGCAGTAAAAATACACTTATTACAGAAAAAACATGTTTTTTTCTGCATTTTTCCTGCATTAACACACTTAAAGTGTATTTTTCTCCTTGAAAATGTACGTTTTCATGAAAAATTCACTTAAATGCATTTAAAGTGTATTTTTTGTGTGTTTTCTAGTACATTAATAAACTTTTTTGTAAAAAATGCAGAAAAAGTACAGAAACAATTCACTTAGTGTAATAAAAGTGTATTTAATGCGCATTTAAGGCAGAAAATACCGTGCCAATACCGCAGCTTTTAATACGCTTATTCGAGAAGGGGAGGTCCTTCCGCGCCTGAGGCTGCATTAAGTGAGGACCCGGAGTGTGTCCCAGTACTCTTACCTAATTAACTTATTGAGACTCGCGAAAGTTGGGACGAATTTTGAATCATAGCTGCAATTTCCCGCTATTTATTTTTTACTGTAAGATATTTTAATTTTGGTGTGGTCTTGTGATGTGGGGGGAAACCGGAGTACCCGGGGGAAACCCCAACTGTCCGGTATGGTGACCACCAACCAAACTCACATGCGGGGGAAGTGGGAAGCGAACCCGGGACGCCTAGGTGAGAAGCGAGTGTACCAACCACTGCGCTAGCCGGACAGCCTTTGTGTTGTCAAATCTTGATAGTAGGCAGAAATTCAAGAAAGTTATTTAATGAATGAATTGCTTAAACTAGTGTTGAATTGGTTAAACTAGTGTTGAATTGCTTAAACTAGTGTTGAATTGCTTAAACTAGTGTTGAATTGCTTAAACTAGTGTTGAATTGCTTAAACTAGTGTTGAATTGCTTAAACTTGGCATTTAGATACACACAATTTTAATGAAGTTATTTTGAGAGAGAAACAAATTTTCTCTAAGATATTGCAATAAATTTTGAAATTTCAGATATAACCACATACACCAATTGCATGTGATAATTATAATGTAAGTAAATTGCTGATATGTTGCTGTTATGTTTGTATTTACATACAGGGCCACAAGCGTGATATTAGTGATAGAAGTCAATATGTTTGTATTTACATATATGGTCAGAAAATATATAACAACATAACCAAATTGTCAGTGAAATTATTAGTTATATAAGTAAATTTCTACGTTTGTACTTTCAGATATGGCCAGAAGATAGGAAATTTCACAAATATAACAACATACACAAATTGCAAGTGGTATGGTGGTATTAGTGAGATAACCAAATTGATGTTTTGTTCGTATTCATAGGTACGGCGAAAGGAGATATGCAAATTCAAACATGACTACATATGTGCACGTGCACATACACAAATTGGTACATACACAAATTGAAAGTTTAACTGTAATCTAAGTGATATAAGTAAATTTCTGTTATGTTTGTATTCACAGATATGGGCAGAAACGTTCCTATGATGATCGCGATGATAACCGTGGCAGCAGTGGTAGATCTGGTGGCGGTTATGGCAGAGATGGTGGTTACGGTGGTGGGGGTTATAGCAGTGGTTACAGTGATGCCAGGAGCGGTTACGGCAGTGGTGGTGGTGGATACGGCGGTGGTGGCAGTGGTTACAGCAGTGGTGGCGGTGGTAACCGTGACAGAGGAAGTGGTGGTTACGGTGACCGTGACAGAGGAAGTGGTGGTTACGGTGACCGTGACAGAGGAAGTGGTTACGGTGGCGGTAACCGCGATGGCGGCGGCAGTTACAGCGGAGGTTATGGACAGGGAGGCGGTAAAATTAGACGCTATTAAAACTTTCTCCACCCATTTGGTTTTATATTGAAATTGTGGTGAAATACAAAGAATCTGAGAGCAAATGTATGCCATATATACATATATTTTCTGAAAAGTATTCTGAATATCTAACTGGATAAAACCTGAAATGGGAGTTTTCGTTTGATATCTTATGTCTGACATCAGTTAATTTGTTTTGTGTATGCGACTACAAATCATGGACCTATCTTATTAAACATCGTAGGGCATATTTACATTACGATACAATTTTCGAAGAAGAAGAAAGCACCAACATCTATGATTACTTTATTTCAATAATGTAATTCATTTTCTTCACATGTCCCTTATTTCAGGAACATACTGATAATACATGTCTATTTTTTTAAACTACAAAATTCAGTCGTAACTTTAACTTGTCATAAGATCTTTGATAAGACAGGGCCCTTGAAGTTTGACAGTTAATTTTTGAGCTTATATGTCTTTCGCAAGGACGGTGTTTTCACTTGTGGTTACGCAGTAAAGAGATTTTAGTGTTTTAATTCATTTTATGGTGGTTTGCAGCACATATTTGTTAAGAATTTCATACATAAAATGTATGTTTCTGTCATATTATGCATACGCTATGTCTGTCAGTTGTTTTATTTTGACTTCAATACAAGCTTTTTTATGTTTAGGTCATTTCATAATTTGGTACATTCAATTTTCCTATTGCTGTTCTTTATTATGTCGTCAAATCATTTGTGTCAGGTCAACCATTGGACTGATCATTATTTGTTCATTTATGTATTGGTCAAATTTGTAATAAAAAATACCAAGTAAAATGTTTTTATAATCTTTAAATACATATTTATGTATTAACATACATGGATTCTGCCATAGTTTTCTTTAAACAAATATTCTTTGTATGCAAAAACTGTGTGATATGGGTTGCAACGGAAACTATTAGTAATAATTAAAACACATTAAGTAAAATCTTATTGATTAACAAGGGGTGGGGGAACATGTGTGCATAGTAGATGTGAATGCTTACCACAGATTTTGAGTAGGCTATGGTCAAAATAGCCAATCAAAAACAGCAATAGCATCCGTTAAGATCATGCTCTTAATGATTAAGTGTATCATTTAAGGTGTGCAATCGAGCCATTTCATTGGCTCAAAATGTAGGTTATATTCTAATCTAATGCAAATTTCATGCCGGAAGAAGTAATCCAGTCTTATGCTACCACTTTACCCGCCAAATGACCATCCGGGGTGATTAGATAACGATTAACTATGGATGTTTTCGGGACATAACCCTTCAAAAGTGCAATAAACTGAAGCGAAATAACAATAATTAGGAAATATTTTAATGTTTTTATGTATAATGGTAGTGTTGTTCATATATTCACTGATAGAGCTTTCATATAGTAAAAGCATTTCTTATTATTTGTAGATAATATATAAACAAACAAGAGCTTTCATGTAGTAAAAGCCTTTATAATTATCTGTAGATAATATATAAATAAAACATTTTAAGGTCGCCATGCTTTCTAAGATTCGTTTACATTGTGCATTCAAGTAATGCAAAGTTATTTGACTTTGTCTCAGTCACTCATAATTCAAGGTATGGGTGCTAATTAGTATACACTAAATATGTATATTCCTAATTGTATTATGATGTGTGCTAATTAGTATACACTAAATATGTATTTTCCTAATTGTATTATGATGTGTGCTAATTAGTATACACTAAATATGTATTTCCTAATTGTATTATGATGCTGGAGAGGGAAATGATCCTTGAAACCTACTAAATAACAGGACTGTATGGGAAATGATCCTTGAAACCTACTAAATAACAGGACTGTATGGGAAATGATCCTTGAAACCTACTAAATAACAGGACTGTATGGGAAATGATCCTTGAAACCTACTAAATAACAGGACTGTATGGGAAATGATCCTTGAAACCTACTAAATAACAGGACTGTATGGGATACAACCTTGAAGGTACATTAATCGAATAATCACAGACTTAGATGAGGCGTGGTTTTATTTTGTGAACACACGTGGATTTATCATACCAATATCCGTATACTAAAATTAATGCCATAAAGGGAATGATGTATGATCTTTTTGCTGCTAAAAAATCTAGGTGGGAAAACCATACCAATCCTTTGACATATTGTAATAGTGTTGTTTTCCCTTTAATGGCTTGACATAAGATAATAATTGATACTCGTGTGTATCATCATAAAATACAGGTCAAGTTCGACTTTTAAACTACTACATTTTGACACAGTTATGGCCCCTTTTTGACTTAAATTCTGCATAAGCATGGTTTCCGGACAATAACTCATGAAAGGCTTCACATATTTAAACTATTTCTGGTACATAGGTGTAATATCATAAAATACATATCAAGTTCAACTTTGGTTACAAACCACGAAATGGTGACAGAGTTATGGCTCCTACTGACATTAACTTTTTTCTAAATACACTGTTGACCATTCACAAATTAAAGCATTCTCTCCGTTTCCATTTCTTTCGAATGGATGCCATAGTTTTGTGACGAGGCTATATTGTGGGGGTATATCGGTCACTCATTGACAAATCTAGTTCCTTTTATTGCGAATATGACAAGCATTTGTTGTAAACTTGTCATCAATAACACAACGTTGATATACTAGTAATAGGGAGATAATCTTATCAAATATTGTTCTCACATCAGCACCAACATAAAACCTATGAAGTTTGGAAATGATAGAGAAAAAAAAACTAAACCATTCTTTAAAAGAGACCAGTAAATAACCTTATTTTACATCTGTTGGAATTTTTAGTACATACACACACCAGATAACAAATAGACGGACGGGGCAGAATGTGACAAATGACACGAAATAGATCCGATTTAAGCCAGAACGGACAAAAAGATGTTAAAATATATCAGCTTGAAACATTTTTTTTTCTTACAACTTTCTTAATTTCTGAAAAAAAGTTTTCTTACATGAAATATATTAATATTCTATAATTACTAACTTGTCGTGACTTTTAACTGACAAGCCACAGTATTTCAGCGTTCAAAGCTTTGATGTATATATGTACATGTAACAACAATCTCTACAGAAGGCGCTGCCTATATATATCATGCATACATAATAATGCTAATAATAATAATAATAATAATGCTAATAATAATAATAATAATAATGCTAATAATAATAATAAGGCTGCTAATAATAATAATAATAATGCTAATAATAATAATAATGCTAATAATAATAATAATGCTAATAATAATAATAATAATAATGCTAATAATAATAATAATGCTAATAATAATAATAATAATAATGCTAATAATAATGCTATTAATAATAATAATGCTAATAATAATAATAATAATGCTAATAATAATAATAATGCTAATAATAATGCTAATAATACTAATAATGCTAATAATAATAATAATAATAATGCTAATAATAATAATAATAATGCTAATAATAATAATAATAATGCTAATAATAATAATAATAATAATGCTAATAATAATAATAATAATGCTAATAATAATAATGCTAATAATAATAATAATAATAATAATGCCGCTGGTCTAATAACGATGATAATGTGTGTTTATTTACTTATTTATTTATTTCCGAACTTCTAAACTAACAATTGTATTTGTCTTTTGACATGTAGTGCATGGTAATAGTAACTGCAGGATTCATACGGATCTGGAAAAGTCGTGGAAAATGGGCTTTGTCTGGGAAAATCATGGAATCTTGACAATTCAGATTTTATAATGGAAATGGAAAGTTTAAAACTGTCATTGACTATGCCTGCCAATGCATATACGTAAATGATCAAATCCATTCAAATATAATCGCACAAAAATCAAAATCAACAGCGTAATGATGGACGGACATGTATTGCAGCTACATGCACTTCAAGTCAATTCTACAGGGTGTGAATCTGCCTAGTTAATAAAAAATGTAGATCAAATCAAATGTGGATATCTGACAGTGTTATCATTTTGACTTTAGTATGTTCGGAATTTATCATGGAAAACTGAGCTATGTCATGGAAAAATCGTTGAATTTTTGTTTCAACAGTTTGTATGAACTCTGAACTGCAAGCACAGAATGTCAGTTCCAAAGGCCAAAGAAACCTAGTAATTTTATGATAAGCAAAGTTGTTATTATACAAATATATCTGATACACCTAGAACCCAGCTATTGCACTTCCAACACCAGGATTTTGTTGTTTCTCGATTGTCAGACAATGATAGATGATGTGTTTCTGTTGTAGCATACTGACACTGGGCCCCTCACTTCATCCTTGCTTGTAACCAGAGTAGCCAGCTTTTTTTCTGCCCTCACTGTCCACCTGTATGACAGTGTTGGATGAGCTCCCACAGACCAGCACCTGGCCTGCAGGTGTGACATGTACACCACGTGGGTATTGAAGTTCAGGGTCAGTCAAAATAGAAACAACAGTCTCATCGCTGGTCAGGGTGAGGAGCTTGTGATGGGTAATGTCGGTGACATAAATCGTGTCGCCGGATGGACTCACAGCACACTTCCATACTAAAAATTGTAACATCAATTTGTGTTCACATATAAAAAAAATGGAATATTAAACAATATGCACTAATAATTTTTTTTCTTAAATGCGTTGTTTATTTTCAAACAATGTCAGACAAATCTTAAGGATCTGCATAAATGTTAATGTCCATAATTTGTTCGAGTGACTGGAACACTCCACATCAGCATAAATGTTAATGTCCATAATTTGTTCGAGTGACTGGAACACTCCACATCAGCATAAATGTTAATGTCCATAATTTGTTCGAGTGACTGGAACACTCCACATCAGCATAAATGTTAATGTCCATAATATGTTCGAGTGACTGGAACACTCCACATCAGCATAAATGTTAATGTCCATAATATGTTCGAGTGACTGGAACACTCCACATCTGCATAAATGTTAATGTCCATAATATGTTCGAGTGACTGGAACACTCCACATCTGCATAAATGTTAATGTCCATAATATGTTCGAGTGACTGGAACACTCCACATCTGCATAAATGTTAATGTCCATAATATGTTCGAGTGACTGGAACACTCCACATCAGCATAAATGTTAATGTCCATAATTTGTTCGAGTGACTGGAACTCTCCACATCAGCATAAATGTTAATGTCCATAATTTGTTCGAGTGACTGGAACACTCCACATCAGCATAAATGTTAATGTCCATAATTTGTTCGAGTGACTGGAACACTCCACATCAGCATAAATGTTAATGTCCATAATTTGTTCGAGTGACTGGAACACTCCACATCAGCATAAATGTTAATGTCCATAATTTGTTCGAGTGACTGGAACACTTCACATCAGCATAAATGTTAATGTCCATAATTTGTTCGAGTGACTGGAACACTCCACATCAGCATAAATGTTAATGTCCATAATTTGTTCGAGTGACTGGAACACTCCACATCAGCATAAATGTTAATGTCCATAATTTGTTCGAGTGACTGGAACACTCCACATCAGGTTTTTGACTCTAAGTTTGTTATTTAGATGGGTATCTATAATTAATATCCACCACACAGATGGAAACAATCACATAGTACAATTAACAGGAGTCATTAGTCCGCATATAATGTAAGTGTAGCTATGTCATACACATGTAAGTGTAGCTATGTCATACACATGTAAGTGTAGATATGTCATACACATGTAAGTGTCGCTATGCCATACACATGTAAGTGTCGCTATGTCATATACATGTAAGTGTAGCTATGTCATACACATGTAAGTGTCGCTATGTCATATACATGTAAGTGTAGCTATGTCATATACATGTAAGTGTAGCTATGTCATATACATGTACATGTAGATATGTCATACACATGTAAGTGTAGCTATGTCATATACATGTAATTGTAGCTATGTCATGCACATGTAAGTGTAGCTATGTCATACACATGTAAGTGTAGCTATGTCATACACATGTAAGTGTAGCTATGTCATACACAGCAATACTTTACTTCACATAAACAGGATTAATTAAATATTTATGATATTTTCTAGCATATTCCCTGACCAGTGTTTTTTTCAGTGATTTTTTAATATGCCCTTTTCTGTGAAATTTTAAAAATTGCGTCGTAAAACCCCAAAATTGTGAAAATATTTGTTATCCTTAAAAAATAAAAAAAAGAGAGATATAAACTAGTATCAAAATTCAAACTATAAGTAGTGATTTTCTTGTATTTAATCAAACTCAAAATACAAACATATGATAAATGTGATTAAACACTAATGCGACCATTAAACATTTCAAAGATTTCATAATTTTTTATCCTATTTTCCATCTGTGAATTTAGGCCAAACAATTGTGAAAAAGTATACTTTTTTAATTGTACCGTAATCGGTAATCGGCACGAAATTATACCAAAATAAACGTTGCTTATTTATGTACAACTGTGTGCGCTAACTAAAGGAAAACAGCAAACTAACTCAACAGCAAACTTTTTAAGAAAACGCTTGTGTTTGTTTAGGACATTCGAACATCATACTCAGTATTGTGTCTTAAATTATGGAAATCTGGAGTACAATAAAAATGGTGTTACATACCGTATTTGAACAAAACTTGTTTTCCTTTTTTGCAAATATTAAATATTATTGATCAGAAAAATAAACCGCAATTTGATAACCTCAATTTTTAACAAGTGTCAGCGAGTTTTTCAGATGATATTGGATTTATGTAAAACCTAGAGTCCAAAAACATAGATCAAATACGTCAGGTAATATCTTGCAACAGCCAAATACCTTCCCCATGAAAATAATTAGAATGAATCAACCGTTGTAATTTTTACCTGTCCAACCATTTGATGTATGCTCATACAGTATGTTAACCAGTAGGGGTGTAACGATATCACCGACTCGTACCGCGATATATCGCAATATTTTGAAATATATCGCGATATATTGCCCATATGACAATGCACTGTTGCTCTTCTTAATTCACTAATATTACAAAGGCCTTTAACGGTAATTTTGTATTAAACAGTGTACGATCCCAATATGTTCATATTTCGACTTTATTTAATTCATTGAAAAAAAAACACATCATTATTGTAATTACCTAGTAAACAGTCCCAGAAACACCATAAATCTCACCAGCATATATTTGCGTGTCAAATATTAACATTAAGTCTCAGAAAAGTATGGGTTTTTTTTCGAAACATTTTTAAATCAATTCACATTTTCAACAACTTCAATGTATTTTTTATACTTTGTGTGTAGACTATCATGTACCGCCTCGGTAATTCCGTAAATAATAAACTAATAATTTGTCAGAATTTAACCAGTATTATCGTTTAAGTCTAACAATGTTAAAATTTTTCACAAACTACATTATTCGAAAATCAAAATCAACAATTCCGTTCGATAGAAAATCATTACACCAGAATTATCAGCATTTTAATTAAGAGTCGATAGTTGTGAACATGCAAAATCTTCACCAAAAACATTAACGGAAGTAGGCCTTATTATTATTATTAGGAAAATTAAACTCTAAAAAACACGAATATTTTTTTTCATGAAAAGACATTGATTACAAACAAACTGTACATGTCGTTTAATACCGGTAGGTAATTTTCATATCGCGATATATTATCGCAAGATCTGATATCGCGATATACCGGTATATCGTTACACCCCTATTAACCAGGTTTCCAGTCAGTGTATAATTGTATATGAAAGGGTATATCCGCCAGTACATTCAGGCTTCTAAATGACGATTACATGTTGCTAAATTACAATTGCATGCTGCTAAATTACTAATTAATTGCAACCTGCAACTCCATGCGTCCTAGCTTCTTTCTATCGGTTAATTAAATTAAATCACATATTCTTGCGTGTAAATGACAAATGCATCCTCTCGATCTGTGTCATCGTTAAGTGTTTTTGCGAACAAGTTTATATTGCTTTACAAGTACATTTTGCTATGTGAATTTGATTAAACCTAGTAATGATAGTTTAGGCATTAAACGATTGAAAGTTTATCAAGGCGAAAGCAGCAAGCACTTAGCAACAAGAAGTTACTCAAATGCGACTTGACAATTAGTAATATGTCATTCATATGCAACCGGGAACCAGAAATTCTGGCAGTCAACCTCCGCGCAGAGATTTGACTGGTTCCGAGCATAGCTCTAATCAAATTAACCGATAGGGGAGGTAACCGCTGCGAGGAGTTTGTCCGGCAGTGTCCGTAAAATCGCTGGGAGATATCTAACTCCAAGCTACTTTTAACTAGTTAAGTTCCTGGCTATTTTGGTCGAAAGAAGGTCCCGTTGTTCGTCCCGCCTCTGCGAATCAGTAAACGGCCGAGGAAAGCTAGTCTTAGTGAGCACATGCATGGCGATGTAGAGCTAATCCGTTTGTCTGTCAGTACTTTCGTCCGGATGCCTGTCTGTCACAAAAAAGCATGTCGTATCCATTTCCTTTAACCGTTTTTAAGGAATTAATTGAAAAAAGAGTTTTATGTTTATTAACTGTCTGCCCGACCGTCTGTCCGTAAGGATGACTTTCAGACATACAACGTATCCGTCCTACAACTTCTGAATAGCTTGAAGCACTGTCCGGCTAGCTCAGTGGTTGATAGACTCGCTTTTCATTTAGGCGGCCCGGGTTCATTCCCTACTCGGCGCATGTGAGTATGGTTGGTGGTCAACATACCGGATAGCTGGAGTTTCCTCTTGCACTGCCCCCTGCACTGTGTACTGAGCGCCCCCTCCCCCAAAGAGCACATCACCACACCAGAATTTAAAAAAAAAACTTCAGAAAAAGTTATGAGTTTAAAAGTAAATTAGGCAGGGGTGCTGGTACACACCCCGGGTCCCCACGAAATGCAGTGGCGCGGAGGGACCTCATAAACTACGAAATACGCACATTCAACACTCACACGCACGCACGCTCGTACACACACATACACATCAACACACATGCACACGTCCGCCCGAGTGTCCGTCAACCCGTCTGTCAATGCATGTGTATACATATATATGCATATCTACTGATTGGGTTACTCATGAATATTTTATGAAATTGATAATAGAAATCCACAACAACATTAAATCGCTGTTTTTCGTTTCTATGTCGTATATTGTTTATTATTTCATCTTTGTTCTGTAATTAAATTCTTTGTTGAAAAAAATATTCGTAACGATTACATTTTACACGAAATGTACGTTCAACAGAACTAGCTTGAACTCCAAAATTGTTATTATGACAACAGCAGTCTTCAATATCATCTCCGGAAACTATCGAACATCTTAATTTGTTGTCCGTTAATCGCTTGTGACAATCACCAACAACAAAGTAAATGAGCATAGGAATGCAGAAAGGAATAGTATGAATAAACATTTCAATATTGCAGTAGGTAAACAAAAAGGCTGAAAGCACTTGTCAATTACATGCAAGAAGCAAGAATTTGGCATTAAGAAGCATGCAGTTACCACACAGCAGAACGCATATGCATGTAAATAACATAACAATATCATTAACTGGCGGATATGTATGTCGTTTCATTACGAATATCATAACGCAATAGGCAATTGTCATTTAGCAACATGCAATTGTCATTAGCAACACGCAATTGTCATTTAGCAATGTGCAATTGTCACTAGCAACACGTAATTGTCATCAGCAATATGCAATTGTTATTTAGCAACATGCAATTGTCATTTCGTAACATGCACATAGTGGCGGATATAGGGTTCCATGCTTGTACAGCGCCGTACCAGAAGTGACATACAGGTCTCCATGACGATGGGCAATACCTCAAATAATACCTCTACATGTATGTTGTAACTGAAGCTTCCTGCCATCCACCAGTTGCAGCTCAAATAATACCTCTACATGTATGTTGTAACTGAAGCTTCCTGCCATCCACCAGTTGCAGCTCAAATAATACATCTACATGTATGTTGTAACCGAAGCTTCCTGCCATCCACCAGTTGCAGCTCAAATAATACATATACATGTATGTTGTAACTGAAGCGTCCTGCCATCCACCAGTTGCAGCTCAAACAATACCTCTACATGTATGTTGTAACTGAAGCGTCCTGCCATCCACCAGTTGCTGCTCAAACAATACCTCTACATGTATGTTGTAACTGAAGCGTCCTGCCATCCACCAGTTGCAGCTCAAACAATACCTCTACACGTATGTTGTAACTGAAGCTTCCTGCCATCCACCAGTTGCAGCTCAAACAACACCTCTACACGTATGTTGTAACTGAAGCTTCCTGCCATCCACCAGTTGCAGCTCAAATAATACCTCTACACGTATGTTGTAACTGAAGCTTCCTGCCATCCACCAGTTGCAGCTCAAATAATACCCCTACACGTATGTTGTAACTGAAGCATCCTGCCATCCACCAGTTGCAGCTCAAATAATACCTCTACACGTATGTTGTAACTGAAGCTTCCTGCCATCCACCAGTTGCAGCTCAAATAATACCACTACACGTATGTTGTAACTAAAGCTTCCTGCCATCCACCAGTTGCAGCTCAAATAATACCTCTACACGTATGTTGTAACTGAAGCTTCCTGCCATCCACCAGTTGCAGCTCAAATAATACCTCTACACGTATGTTGTAACTGAAGCTTCCTGCCATCCACCAGTTGCAGCTCAAATAATACCTCTACACGTATGTTGTAACTGAAGCTTCCTGCCATCCACCAGTTGCAGCTCAAATAATACCTCTACATGTATGTTGTAACTAAAGCTTCCTGCCATCCACCAGTTGCAGCTCAAATAATACCTCTACATGTATGTTGTAACTAAAGCTTCCTGCCATCCACCAGTTGCAGCTCAAATTCAAAGTTTAAGTCCATTGTATTGCAGCAGGATACTTTGAACTATCCAAACAAATATAAACGAGATGTTATGAATATTTATAAATAGAGCAATGTAGTTTTACGCGGGCAAAACTTCCTCATCTCTGCAACATAGGTTACAATCAGTTCTTTTACACAAAGTGACTGATTTAGGAAATTTTACTTTGTAGTAGTAGTGGTAGCATTAGTAGTAGTAGCATCGGCAGCAGCAGTAGTAGTAGGTGAAGACGTAGTAGTTGAAGTGTAGTAGTAGTGGTAGTAGTAGTAGTAGTAGTAGTCGTAGTAGTCGTAGTAGTCGTAGTAGTCGTAGTATTAGTAGTAGTATTAGTAGTAGTAGTAGTAGTAGTAGTAGTAGTAGTAGTAGTAGTAGTAGTAGTAGTCGTAGTAGTAGTAGTAGTAGTAGTAGTAGTAGTAGTAGTAGTAGTAGTAGTCGTATTAGTAGTAGTAGTAGTAGTAGTCGTAGTAGTAGTAGTAGTAGTAGTAGTCGTAGTAGTAGTAGTAGTAGTAGTAGTAGTAGTAGTAGTAGTAGTAGTAGTAGTAGAAACTGAATACTCGTTTTCTGTGTAGCATAACACTGCAGTCAATTACTTTCAAGTTTATAAAAACTACTCCATATATCCCGGTATACTATCTATCTGGCACACTTTATTGATAGGGTTTTATCACAGGGGACTCTTGTATCGTTTGTAATATTGTCATAGCCCTGTTTATTTATTGCCCAAAGCATAAAAAGAACATTTATTGATGTCGGTGAATATTCGAATATTATATCACTCGTGGTCATATAAAATTATATTGTCAACATGTTTATTTATAGATCTTTGGCTACGAAGCACTAACAATCGGTGCGCCTAACTTCTACGCTTCATCGGTTATTCTGGTCATGAAAGTTGACTTGTTAACTGGCATATATATAATTCCGTTTGCATTAGATAATCAGCTCGAACAAAATATTTTCTCGTTACTTCCAAATTAGTTTTCATTATGATGTTGTATACTACCTGTATTGAATAAGAAGCCAAATTATTTTTTCCATTTTAAAGGGAATTGAACTTCATTCAAACAAATGTTTACTTTTAGCAAAAATACACTCATAATTCACATGCGTTTAGTTTCTTTTGTCGCCAACAGTCGTTCTACGCTGTCAGCGCTTTGATTACTCCACTTGCCAGTCAGTCACTGAACCGTGATATGATAAAGGCGCATGCAACTGCAGACACAGTATGTCTGTGCCAAAGTACAAAAAAACAGTGTCATTTTAAGAGACGTACATTTGTTATTAAACCGATCAATCTACTAACATGTAGGATCCGGTTATTGCACTTTCAACACCAGGATTGTGTTGCTGTTTGCGTTTCCAATAATGATGAATGCTGTCCTCCTAGCATACTGATTTCGCTCTCCCTTTGTAATCGCTTAAATCTAGAGTTGTCAGCTTCTTCCTGCCCTTGCTATCAACCTGTATGATAGTTTTGGATGACGTGTCAATGACTAACACATGCCCTGCTGCTGTTACATGTACAACTTCTGGGAAGACTACTTTAGGGTCAGTAAATGTGGAAATTACTGACCCATCCCTGGCCAGGGTGTTTAATAATTATTAAATCTGTATATAACTTGGCCGTTTCTGATTATAACATAGGCTGTCGTAACTGGATATTTAATGTCAGAAAAATGTTAGATGACTATGGTTTAAGTTATGTATTTGACAACGTTACAAATATTGATGTTAACATATTTATTGAAGAATTTAAACAGAGAGTTTATGACTATTTTATCCAGGATTGGAACCGAATATTGAATAATAGCACAATGTTAGATGTATATAGAACTTACAAAATCAATTTTGACTATGAATCTTACTTAGATATAATACCAAAAAGCTTGAGATTCCTTTTTGCTAGATTAAGACTGTCTGCTCATCCATTACATATTCAAACCGGTCGTTATGCTAGAAATAACATAGATAGAAATCACAGCTATTGTTTGTGTTGCAATTCGAACGACATCGAAGATGAATTTCATTTTGTTTGTATATGTCCTACATTTGCAAATATAAGAAAAAAGTATATTATCAAATGCTATTATATTAGGCCGCCTATGCATAAATATTTAAGTTTATTGCAATCAAATAGTAGAACAGAATTAATAAAAGTGTGTCTTTTGTAAAATAATCACTTAAAGAACGCTCATTGATTCTGAATATAAGAAGATAGTATATAATGTTCATCCTCTTTTTGTTTGATGTCAATCTTAGAATTTGTGCTCACGCCACTTACTCGCTTAAGATATGATTCATTTGTATATATTTATTTAGTTTTTTGCTCCTTTCACGTTGGCATGCTGAACTGTTATCATTATGTGTTGCTGACGATGTACAATGTACAAGTCGAAATAAAGTGTCTGTCTGTCTGTCTGTGATGAGCTTTGGCTTGTTTAGGTTGGTCACATAAATATTGTCACCTGTTGGACTCAGAGCAAATCTCCAAACTGCAAAACAGAATGACATGAAACTTTTTTTGTTTTATTAAATAATTTTAATTAATTAATTATCAAATTGCTTTGATATTGTCAAATATATTGCACAGTTTTCAAAACTGACGGAGAATAACAAATCTTAAATTCATATATTCATAAATATGTTGGTGTTGCCGCAAGGAACTGTATCGGTTTATTAGCTAAAGTTTTGATATGTAAATGGTTATTTGGAATCGGAATCTACCGCAATAATTAGATGGAATCAGTCACAATGTACACTATAATTAATGACATAGTGACATGATCATGTTCACATGTTCTTGAAATTATTATTATTATTACGTAATAAAATAATTTCAAGAATATTTGTACATACTCTAGCTTATATACATGTATTTAAATATATGTGACTATGCAGAATTGTTAATGTTTTAAGATAATTGGTGGATTTTATAGCACATGTACATGTGTTTTCTTTAAATTATAGTATGACTGTAGAGAACGTTGCCGTTGAAGAATAAACATCAAAACACAAAGGAAGCAATTTTGATTTGCACAGAACACACAACCGTAGTTCTTCACTAACTATATACATGTAATGCATATAATTTATTCCTAATGGTATCAGAATCGACACTAACCTGTTTGAGTATTAAAAGTATCCTCATATAGCTTGTTGCCAAGTTTCCCGGTCAGAGTCTACTTGTACAGTGCCATACCAGAAGTGACATACAGGTCTCCTTGATGGTAGGCAATACCATAACATTTGTGTTGTAACTGAAGCTTCCTTCCATTCACCAACTGCCCATTGTTGACTGAAATA